>VXBJ01001878.1:201823-223501 GCA_013400055.1 Nycticryphes semicollaris
AAAAAAAGGAATCTGAACCAACAATAAATATACTTCAATATACTCAGTATACTTCAGATTAATTTCTATCAGTTCAGTTCATATTCAGTACCATTTTGGTCACTCCTAGTTACATTGTGGAAATACGCACTGTCAATCTATGCTCAAAAATGTGTATTTCCAATGTTATCAAATGAAAGACCAAGTTCACAGGACTGTCTTTAAGATGACCATAAATCAAAGAGAGGTACATAAGCTGAAGTTCAATTTTTGCCTTTTGCTGGTTAAAAGCTTCTAAACACTCTGTGGGTGACTGAAAAGCTGTAAAACCGTAGAGTGAAAGAAGCAGAGAAACATAATTCTGTGACAAGCATAAAAGAGGCTCTGACTGGAAGTATCTCAGAGCACAAAGACAAGACCTGCAGCTTACTAAGACTGTGCAATTTCACGTGGCAAGAAACCTGCTTTGACAATCACAGGGCCACAAGTTTGCTTATATGAAAAAAATGTGCCAAGAAATTTTGGTCTACGTATGTTTTATTGCTTCCTAGACAGATAACTGGGAATTTGAAAATTTGAAGGAGAACCACTAAGACATAATTTTTTTTCTACCAGTTTTCACTTTCTTTCATTCAACCCCAGGTCAGCGACAATGATGGAAATGCCACAGTCAATGCAAAAAAGGAACAGCACTTGCATAAACAGACTCTTTTTGTCTGTTGAGGCTGTGGGTTCTACATTTTAGTTTCTTTCCCTACAAAGAAGATTTTTTGCAAGTGAGAAGAGATTCTCACTGCTCGAGCACATGACTTTATATAGTAAATCCACACAACACTTTTCCATTTGTTTAAAATTCAAGAGTCAAACTCTCGCCGTTTCACCCGTAACACTGATGTTTACTCTTAACGAGAAGGTAGTCCAAAATCAAATTTGCATAATTTGATACCACATTATAGTCATTTTATTGTATATCGGAACTACAATACTTTAAGTATGGCTACAATGCTCAGAGAAAGTTTTATCTGTAAGATAGTTGTATTAAAACAACATTTTGGCTTTTCTAGAATTAAAAAGTTACTTTGAGAACAGAGGAAATTTCAGAATACACCACCATTACAAAGAGAAATGTGCTTAAATTGTTGTAAAAGGTTAAGTACCACAGAAATGCAGTGAGAAGAGAGACTCTTTTTCTGACCAAAAAAAAAGAAAAAAGGTACCGGTGCAGCTGGGTAATTAAAAAAAAATGCTACAAATACAGAGCTTAGTATTATTGTCACCCTTTCAAGCAAAGAACAGTTAATTGCAGCTCTGTACTTTTAAAAACTTGAACTCAGCAGGTTACTACACTACTTTACCCATACTCACCTGCACCATCACTATGGCCAAGCAACTACCCAAGCGGGAAGAGAGCTTACAATCAGGGTGACACATCAAACACTGACAGACAGGAACAACTCAATAAAAGCAGTGTGGCTTTCCCACTCCCTTTAAAACTAACAAGCGTCTTCATGGAACACCCATCTGGAGCTGGAGAAGCAGTTCTCTCCTGGGTTCAAGTTAAATTCAAAAGAGTTAGAGGCAGGCCTCCCAGAGAATCGCAGGGTTGGAAAGGACCTTTGGAGATCATCTAGCCCATCTCCTCTGCAAAAGCAGGTTCACCTACACCAGGTTGCACATGAGTGCATTCAGGTGGGTTTTGAACATCTCCAGAGAAGGAGACTCCACAGCCTCTCTGGGCACCCTGTTCCAGTGCTGTCACCCTCCAAGTAAAGGAGTTTTTCCTCATGTTGAGATGGAATTTTCTGTGTTCCAGTTTGTGCCCACTGTTCTTTGTCCTGTCACTAGGCACCATTGAAAAGAGTCTGGCCCCATCCCCTTGACACCCACCCTTTAGATATTTATAAGCATTGATGAGATGTCCTCTCAGTCTTCTCATCTCCAGGCTAAACAGACCCAGATCTCAGCCTTTCCTCTTAAGAGAGATGCTCCTGTCCCTTGGTCATCTTTGTAGCTCTCTGCTGGAGTCCTCCACTAATTCCTTGCCTGTCTTGCACTGGAGAGCCTATAATCAGACACAGTAGTCCAGATGCAGCCTCACCAGGGCAGAGCAGAGGTGGAGGATGACCTTCCTCAACCTCCTGGCCACACTCTTTTTAATGCACCCCAGGAGATCATTGGCCTTCTGATTTCCCCTTAGTGAATCCATGTCAACCACTCCTGAT
The DNA here is from genome assembly GCA_013400055.1 of Nycticryphes semicollaris. Taxonomy (NCBI): domain Eukaryota; kingdom Metazoa; phylum Chordata; class Aves; order Charadriiformes; family Rostratulidae; genus Nycticryphes; species Nycticryphes semicollaris. The sequence continues at coordinate 204,025 of VXBJ01001878.1, forward strand.
GACCTTCTCCTCCTCTAGATGCTTAGAGATGGCAACCAGAATGAGCTGCTCCAGCACCTGTCCAGGGACAGAGGTGAGCCTGTATTTTCCTGGGACCTCCTTCTTGCCCTTTTTGAAGACTGGTGTGACATTGGCTTTCCTCTAATCTCAGGCACCTCTTCTGTTCTCCACAACCCTTCAAAGATGATGGAGACTGGTATCTGCCATCTCCCTCAGAACTGCAACCCATCAGGGCTCATTGATTTGTGTGTATCAGATTTGCCTAAATGATCTCTAATATGATCCTCCATGAGCAAGGGAAAGTCTTCCTCTCCCTAGACTTCTTCCTCCTACCTCCAGGGGCTGGAATTCCTGACAGCTTGCCTTAGCAGTAAAGACTGAAGCCAAGAAGGCATTCAGGAACTCTGCCTTCTCTGCATCCTCCCCTTTATATAATTTGAAAGAATGAGAAATTAAATGGGAGGAAAGGAAAAAAGTCATTTAGAGCACAAAAAGAGGTAAGGTAGTCTGGAATTCAGTATTGTCAACACAGGGACTTAAGCTTTAAGAAGGAAAGCTGTAGGAGAGAAAATCATCACCTTCAGCCAGTGGCCAGTTACTAGGGGTGTATCCCAGTATCAATACTGGGACCAGTACTGTTCAACACCCTCATAAGCAGCCTCAACGACAGAACAGAATGCATGCTCTGCAGGTTTGCAGCAAGTCTGCAGACAACGGACAAGCCAGAGGAGTGGCTGATACACCGTCTGGTGGTGCTGCCATTCAGGGAGAGGTGGACAGGCCGGAGGAATGAGCCGACACAAACCTCACAGAGTTTAACAAGGGGAAGTGCCAAGCCCCACGCCTGGGGAGTGGCTCTACAAAAAAGGCCCTGAGGTCCTGGTGGACAAGCTGACTACAAGCCAGAAATGCATCCTCGTGGCACAGCAAACACCACCCTAGGCTGCATTAGGAAGAGGCATTGCCAGCAGGTGGATCTTCTCCTCTCCTCTGCACTAGGGAGGCCACATTTGGAGCACTGTCCACTTCTGGGTTCCCCATGCAATACAATATGTTGACTTACTGGAGTGAGTCCAACAAAAGGCCACTAAGATGATTAAGGCATCAGAGTATCTTGCATAAAAGGAGAGGCTGAGGGAGCTGGGACTGTTCAGCCTGGAGAAGAAAAGGCTCTGGGGGAGAATCTTATCCATGCTCGATTGGGGTACAGAGAGAGTAGTAAAGAAGACTTAACCAGACTCTTTTCCTGCAGAATTCAGTGGCAGGTTGAAAGGCAACAGGCACAAATTGAAATACAGGATAACCCACTTCAACACAAGGGAAAAAAGAACAAAACCTTATCTTTACTAGAAGAGTGGTCAAAAATGACACAGGTTGGCCAGTGAAGTTGTGGAGTGTCCATCCGTGGAGCCATGCAAACCCTGACTGGACATGGACCTGGTCAACCTGCTCTAACTGAGTTTGCTTTTAGCTCTAACTGACCTCAGTGGTCCCTTCCAACCCAAGTTCTGTGATTCTGCGATCCACAGCCTGACACCAGGAGGAAAAACACAGCGTTAACAGAATTCTTTCTGAGCGGATACTTTCAACTACAACAAAACCTACAATTTCATCCTGCGGCATGAAAAGAATCAGCCTTTACAGACACAAAGCACATGTTGCAAATACAAAACGACGAGTTTTTTCTTACTGCTGCCAAACCGCAACAAAGACATACATTTGAAGGACAGTTCAAACCTTAATATGGAAGAAGCAGAATATGATTCACCTGGGATCATCAGATTGAGTCAAAAAAGCAGAACCAGTGACCAGCACCAAACTTGAGGCCAGAATGCATTTTAGACAGAATAAGCCATTGTGTGCACTGTTGTCATCTTGATATCTCCATTTGAAGACATAGATCTTCACTCCTATCTTTAAGTGTATCTTTAGCTACATCATGAAATATTATGGCAACTTAAACTACTCTATTAAGATTGTTTTGTCTGCTTGTCAAACATGAAGCACACAAGCAGCTACAATAAAATTGAGCTTTCAGTTACCCAAACACCAAGAGATTGAAATTATTACTTAACACTCAGATATAGCTACTGATATCTACTTAAACAAAACTAAAAGCCTAGTGAAAAGTAAACAAAAAACCCCCAACATGTAGAGTGGGAAGGCCTCAGTTATTTCCCTACTATTTTTATCTAAGATATTTCTTGGTTTTCCTATTTTGAGCAAGTTGCTTTAATATTTGGGAAGCAAAATGAAGCCACTGCAACATGATGTGAACATCTGTGCTGGTGGAGAAAAAAAAAAATAAAGGGGTGGGTGGGGAGGCAATCCAGCCCTATCGGAGCTATCAGAAGAAGGTGAGATGATGGGACAGCAAGCACCAGTTGGACTAGAATTAATCCTTCTGGAACTGCAATCTGCTACACTGGAAGACCTGCTGGGCAAGTCCGGTCGGCCCAACATGCACACCATACCAGCAGAAGTCATCTAAGATACCTTCAGAATTGCTAGGAAATTATTTTTAAAACAAACAAACAAACCTTGTTAGACACATTGTGGTCTCTAGTGCATAGCAAGCTTAGAGTTTTGTTCTTTTAAAGAATGTTAGAACGTGTTAAAAACATGCAATGTTCCATTCTTCTCCTTTTTCCTGTAAGCTTAAATACAAAAGAGAAATGTTCTTGTTACAAAAATGTTGTAGCCATATGCCACAGATGCTACAGGGTGAGAGCTGCCTGATTTTTAGTGGGGCTTTGGATTTGTTTGGGGAAAACAGATTGCAGAAAATATTTTTATCCCTCAGAGGGCACTCTGAAAGCACAGCCTCTGTCACAGTTAAAGCACTGCATTGTAAGGATAACCTGAGCTGTCTTTGCAGAGTCATCTGTCTGGGCAGCAGAATCTACCCGGGGGCAATATCGCACACTGCAATATTGTTACTTGAGCTTCCTTTTGAGTCACTGGCAATGGCATGCAGTACTAATTTGATCCTGTTGCTTGTCTTTCCAGATGTGAAATTCCCTGTGATGCCGAAGAGTCATTCATAAGATTCCTTCACCTCCCCTCAACTGTTAAGGTGGCTTAAAAAGCACAGCTACCATATCACACAGCCTTATAAAACTAACAGGTATAAGACAAAAGCAGATCTTCCCAGTCAGGTTCCAGGGGAGACAATGCCCAGAGAATACTTACCCAGGTTCACAGCCTTAAGTAAAGGGATACTTTTCAGATTGTGTAATCAACACCAAAAAACAGTAGATCCAAACCAACTGTGTGGAAAATCCCATTAGGGTAATGGCCTATGCAAAGCAAATTACTGGTGAAATAGCAATCCTGTTTCCTCCAGGGAGAGGACTACCTCTTCCAAAGCAGGGGGCATGGCTGAAACCTACTTTGCAGCCTCAGCTGTTAACTCTGAGAACCTTGAACCTTGATGCAAAGTAGTTGGTGTAGTGCAAGCTGGCTAAAACAAACCCATCATCAACAAGCCACCATATGGGACCACAGCCCTCACACAGTCTCCATTCAGCTGTTTGACACTCACACAGAGCTACACACTGCAATGCCACAGGACCTTCCATTAGCAATCAAACTTTTGTCTTTATATGACAGAAACAGAATGCACACTGTGCAGCCCAGAATCATACGAATACTGGGGGAACTGGGCAAAGACTCCACTGAAAGAAAAAACATCAAGCACCCACAAGACAAGAACTTGTCAAATAACTAACTGGGGAGAATGTGTCATTCTGTTTCAAGAAGAAAGTAAGACATGAGCAGAGTCTGATAGCTGCAAAGAAGTAAAGATAAGAATAATCTACTATTGTAACTAGGTGGGTGCAACCTACACTAGAATTTATTATTTTTTTTTTGCTTTCAAAGGACAGATTGAGTCCTTACTGCTGAAAAGCAACACGGAACACTTAAAGCAACTTGTTTCAAAAAGTATTAAGTATATTCTGTGATAACTGTTGTACTGCCCAAAATGAACTCCTGATACAGACTGCACAAAATTTTCCACTGTTATTTAAGAGGGAGCGAGCTCTATTATAACGAAGTTCTGCAGTTTGGCTCTTTAAAAAAAGTGAGGTATTTGAAAAGCCACAGTTCTAGCCATATGGAAGATTCTGCTCCTACTTAATCTAGATTTCCAAATCAGGACAGTTGAAAGCATGGCTTTTGAAGAGCAAGTATCTGGTGGCATAACTGGTGGCCCAGGAAAAGACAGCCATTTCCTCTCAAGATTTGTACATTGCAAGCTTTCCTATATAATTTCAGAGCATCTAGAAGCTTTTCAGGTGGTTTTTCCCCCCAGAAGAACAGCTGCAGAAATAACGTGATGCATTTAGCAATTTTACAACATATTCCCAAGGCCACAGAATATCAAGTTCTTTTGGGGAGAGCAGAAGAACTCAATAAAATTTAGTTATTACCTACCACATAAGGCACTGGAGAGACTAGCTAGCAATGAAAAGACATGAATTGGAAGTCACAGTTCCATTTCTAATTGCAAGTTTTCAGTTACTGTATATTTTGGGACCAAAAAGAAGGTCTTTAATGTAAAAGACATGCAGAACACAGAAATTTGGCACTGGATTGCACAAAGAGGGAGAGCAATTTCTCACAGGTGGCTGATAAAGCACATTATTCTAGTGCATTTTTACCATAGCGAGAGAAGTAACTAATCAAGGGTTTTCTGGTACCCATGAAATTCTCTGAAGTGCCTTGAGGTTTATCAAATACAGGAACCAGAAAACTGTAACAGGGGTAGAAGTAAGTAAACGTTACTTTTTCTTCAAACAAGATGTGGAACTTGCCTAAAACGCCAAGTGAAAGTTTGCATTCATCTCTCCCTACACACCAAGCCTAATTAAGTAGCACAGTGAAAAGGCTTGATCAGCCCAGGAGCATTCAACTACTTAGTTCTAGAGCTGTACCTCAGAACTGTGCACAGGCAAGAGTTACAGCCAAAAGGGTACATACCAAGAAAACCTGCCAGAGCAATTACAGGTAAGAACTAAGACTATGCTTTTCAGATGTGCTAGGTTTAAAAAAAAATAAAACCAACCCAGCACATAATTATACAACTGAGCAAGGAAACCATTTTCCCAGTGTTCAAATCCAACTGGGCTTAGAAAAACAGGATTTTGCATATATCCTTTATATTTGTCATATTGATTAAAAAAAAAAAAAAAAATCAAATACCAAAACAGATCTTCATCAGTTTTTCCTCCTAACAGAAACAAACTGCATTACTTTATCACTGGCTGAAGGTTCAAGTCAAGAAAACCAACATTATAAATGGAAATCAAGATTCTCAACATGGTAAGACCACCCCAATATACCAGCTCTGGACAACTTTCCTGCTTAATCTAAATTAAGTTCAGTTACTTCTTCATATTCTTCAGGTCCTGCCTAAGTTACCACAAATCACTGTTGATGCTGTCTCATTACAGAGCTGACATTTTTCAGCCCAGCTCATGATACAGTACCAACAATCACCACTTAAAAGTAGTGCTGGATATATTTGGAAAACCCTTTACTTTTAGATTATCTCTGTTAAATGGCCTATATGAGAAAGGGAAAAGGCTGTTCTGTGCATTGATTTCTCCCTACAGTGAAGAACTGAAGAGCTTCTTTCCACTTGAAGGATGTTGACCATTTAAACCTCTTGTTGCCCAGTCAACTCTGGGCAGAAAAAGCAGAGCTACTGAGTGCAAGAACAAAAATACATATTCAAACAGTGTGTTTCAAGACTGCAGAAGTAGCATAATCCAAAAGTTAATATCCTCAAGCAATAAACTGACTACTAAGCAAACAGACGCAGCATGACTCTCTCCTCCCCACGCAATCTGCACCACCCTCCAGTTACAGGAGGAATAGTGTTGCCATGTACCACAATCCAGAACCAAGTCACTGGACATTCAAGTTGCAGTCTGGAAGGGAAAACTTAATAATGCAAGGTGTGTCAGGAATCAAAAAGTAACCAAATACAGATGCAAGGAAGCTGAAGGACGAACTTTTTAAAGAAGCCTTAAATGCTTGCACCGTTCGGTTTCAAGGACTTCATTAAACTTCTCACCCATGCTACAAACAGTCTTTATAGCAAAAAAGTTACAACATGAACAGGAACTCTAAGAATATTTCCCCTTGGACTTTTTAGATATCATGTTCATTTTTTTCAAACAATGGATTTTATACAGGTCAGGGGGAAAATGATGTTCAGTTACCATGAATTTAATCAACATAATTTAATCATGAAACAATAAGAAGCTAATGATGCAATTAACCTAACAGCAAATTCCTATATTCAGTTTTATGTTTCTGTTTATGCAAGTCCCATTATTAAACAAGAGGCCACACTAAGTCTGAGAAGCACACTGGAAAGTATATGACACTAATTCTAGCTGGGAACTTAAGCTACTACTTTTTCTAGTATGACACAGCAAATGATTCAAGCCAACAAAGCATCTTACCATAATTAAATTTACCCCAGGTTATCCTATACCAGTTCAGCGACTCTTAAGAATTACGTGTGTGGCCACATTTCAGGTTGCCAGCAAGCAGAAGTCCACTATCTTAAAATCAGAAGCAACGCCTTTAATAGCACCCTCAGACTGTCACAAATTAAGTAATTGGCAGGAAAAAAAACAGCCTGTCTCACTAGATTTTTCTAGCTGACCTACCTCAAAGCAGCAGCACAAAGTTTACTGCTCCTAATTTTAAAAGAAGTTCAGCTCTCTGGCATCTGTTACTATTACAAAACAATAATCCTCTTACACCTGCTGACAACTGCAAAAAATACCTTGGATTTGTGGCTGACAGTCTTACTAGGAGTTGCAGTAGTACTTTTTACTGACATAAAATGGTCAGACTCAATGCAAACAAATTTATTTAAACATCATGAATGGCTGGCTCAAGTATCTACCTTTCATCCTCAGTGCAGAGACTAATATTCAACAGACCTTTCAATTAAATATCCAGGTCCTGATTTTGAAATATACTGCTGCAGTGCGAGTAACTGAGGCTTCTCTCCCTCTCTCTTCTCACTCCTCAAATTAAAAAAAGAAAAAATGAATCCATAGCTCAGATCAGAAAGTTTTGCTACACATTGGGAGCAAATAGTAAAGATGATGGCAGACAAATGTTAGGGAAATAGAACAGAATTGAGAGTACTTCAATTAAAAACAGTTATTTCACTGCAGAGTAGTTTCTGTGGAGAGCACCCATAAAGGGATTGAACAACAGAGTTGGGGAAGAGACTCTGGAAATGGACTTCTCCATTTCAAATACAGCAAGCGTGCCACAGAAACAAGAAGATATTATGAACCTCAAAATTCCAGTCAAATGATTAATGAGAATACTCCTAAGTCTGTGGGCAGTAACAGGCGCCGCAAGCACTCTACATGCAACTTGTCACGATTTGTAGCTGCAAGTGCCTTGGCTTACATGTGAAGCACTTGCCAGAAGCCTTATGAATTATTCTTTCCTTGGATAAAAAGAAAACTAGGCAAAATTAAACTTATTCAGGCTACAAAAGTCTACCACAAACACAGAGTAAGACCTTTGGTCAATACACTTCGAACACCAAATTCTCCCCATCCAACTAAATCCTCTGTACTTCGCTCTTTCATTTCTTTACTCTGCCTCCTAGAGACCAGACAAACAGATTTACCCATTGCTTTTGCAACGTATCAGGAAAGGGTGGTGATGGGACTGGCCACGGAAGGAGCAGGCCACCTTCTTTCTTCACCACAGGAGCCACCCAAATTACCCTTTGACTTCCTACAGTGATGCATGGCAACACCACTTGTGGCTACATGAACTCAGCTCTGCATTTTAGCTTTTAAAGATTAGTAGGCTGTTGAAACATTCACAAAGAATGTAAGCAGTAAAGGGAAAAAAAAAAATAAAGAGAGGAAATAAAGGCATGTTTCAGTATTTTCTCTCTCTGAACCAGATGAAAGACAGAAGTGATTCTTCAGCCTGTAAAAAGCTTGTCAAAATCCTGAAGCCCAATGTAAGGATCAAATAATCTTTAAACACATCCACGATAATAGAACTACATGGGCAGAAGCTTTGCTCCAGTCACATTCCCTTTTTACATTACTAGGTTAGAAGACTAAACTATTAGGGTTGATGATAAAAAAAGGAAGAGTCTCAAATAAATGAAAAAATATTCATCTGTTTGGTTTCATGTAACGCACTACATGCAAGAGGCTTAACAGACATTTATATTAACCATACCTTCATCCAAAAGCATTTTTATAAATGTAAACTGAAATTCATAGGTCCCTGTTATATTAGTATACGCATCGGCTACAGTTATATTTATTTCCCAGTAAAGTTGTTGCTAGGAGGAACAACAACTGAATTTTGTGCCAGTGACAAGCACAGAAAATAAAAATGGATGTGAAAGAAGAATGCATTTGGAAAGGAAATTGGCAGTTACCAGAAATGGACTTTTGCCAGGCCATCTCTATGTATTTATGCATATGAAAATAGACCACGTTGAGGTACAAAACTCAAGAGGCCACCTTTCAAATGTAATGCTCTCACGTGTGCTACGCAGTGGTACAGAACCCTTCTTGACAGAGTCTCACACTGCCTACCACCCACACCATTGCTCTCTCCCCAGGTCTCCCCAAACACACCTTGAGCCTCAATGTTTCTACATGCCCTTGGGTCAAATTCATAACTGACTTTCCCTTTGGCCCTGCCCTGCTTGCAGTCATCTCAGCATCACTCTTCTTTCTTGAGACTTTCAGTTAGGTTGATGCCCTTCCAGTCCTTCTTGTAGGAGGCTACACCAACTCCCATTTTATATACAAGAGGAGGAAGGCATATTGTCTGGGCTGGGCCCCCTCATTAGGTAGAGTTCCTGCCCTTCCCCGCAAGCTATGTGGTCTTTTTCTCTCTTCTACATCTTTCTCTAAATTCAAAAACCTCTATTCCCTCTGGTTCCTCCCCAGAGTTCTGGAAGGTTTCCTCCTGTGCTGAATGAAGCACACTGAGTGACACTGTGGTACCATGAAAGTCAACCACAAAACTCTCAGTCGGTGCTAATTAGAACTGGCATTTAGTTTAACTTCACTCTTAGTAGAGAGTATTCTCTACGTTTTCAGGGGTGGGGACCCAAACCACAATGGTTTTAAGTTCTTTTACCACCTTATCCTTTTGGATCTAAAAGGCTATGATAAGCAAGGTGGAATAAACATCATCTAAAAGAAAGGATGCTGCTGCTTGATATGCTGTCTGCCACTGCCAGATTAACACGTTGTTCCAGAAGAAGCAGAAGTAACAAACCCTGGTTTCCCCAAAACATTCCTCAACGGGCTGGACAAGATATGCCAGCACAGTGGCAAACCCGAAACTATGGATGCACTGGTTGGACACGCAGGAGATGTCAAACAAGATGTACAACAGCCAAATCTGCCTGTGCTCCCCCACAGCTGAGGCACTAACTTGGGTCTCTCTCTCCTCCATTCAGCTGCCAATTTTCACAAAACTTGTGAGAACACCATTAAGTCTGAAATCTGAACCATCTGGTCAATTGCAGACAGATTTGCAAGGAGGCAAATCAGAAGTGTGGGAGGGGTGACAGAAAGAATAGCTGTTACACAAGTAGTTTAATCCCATCAGGAAACTATGCTTAAAACACTATCTATCTACACAGATAATAAAATACACGTCACCAAATTACATTAAAACAGCGTTCATTGGCCACCTTAAACACCACACTCAAACACAATTAATGCTTAAATTAACCAAAACCGTGTATTCGTAGTAGTAATGGGTTGGGTTTTTTCCCAGTTCTGACAAGCAAATAAGGACACCACTGACTTTCACAGAATCCCCATGTTTGTAACTTTGGGATGCTAGAAAACAAATGAAGCTCCATGTAAAAACCTCAGACAAAATCCTCTTTTTTGCCAGCAAAAAACTACACCCACAAGCACTCATGCAATTGTCCTAATGAATCAACCTTCTAGAACATGTGTCCTCCCAAACAGCAGCAATGCTGGCCCCTGCTTTTAGAACATCATTTCTATTTTTAGTTCTACAAAAGTGAGAAGCAGTAATAAAGCTATTACCCTTTCCTCTCCCCCTTTACTTAAATTACAAAACTGAGGTAAATCTTTAAGATAAACTATTGAACTCCTTAACAGGGACAATTCCTTACCTTTTAGAACTATAACATTTCAATAAAAAGTTTTCAGATTATGTTGTGTGACTCAAAAGAAGGAACATCATTGACTCTATCCTGCAAAGTAAATATTTGTGGAAAGACAAATTTTGTGTGAAAGCATTTAAGAAAAAAACAAACAGACAGACAAAACACCCAGGCACTGCTGTCTTATTAAATCTTGAACACTTTGATTTTCTACCTTCCAATGACACTAGAATCTTGGAATCGTGGAATTGTCAGAGTTGGAAGGGACCTCTAGAGATCATCTAGTCCAACTCCCCTGCTAAAGCAGGATTGCCTGGAGCACATTACTCAAGACTGCATCCAGGTGGATGTAAAGAAGTCCCCTTCTTCTTTACTTAGAAGCAGGAAGGTTGCATATCTTTTACTCTCTTCTGCCCAGGAAACAGAATCACTGAGTTGTCCAATTCAGCTCCGATTCAAGTTCAGCTGTAAATAAATTGTTCTGATTTGATTTCAGCTTGCATTAATGAAGGTGTTGACCCTCTTAGAGCCCCTTCTTAATTCTTCAATAGCTTTCAAATAACTGAGACAAAACCAGCAAAGTGTGAAGTTGAACCACTTATATTTGAATATTATTCTCCATCTTGTGCTTTACATATTTTATAACAGAATGTATAGTTGTACAGTGAGCCAAAGCTTTCCCTAAGCTCTCCACCATGATACTAATCTCTTTCCTAAACTGCTATTTTATTTAAACGTTTATTATTTTGCACTGTTCAACACTGAACAACAACTGCATTTTGTTGGCTATTCAAAAAGCCTAAAGTACTTTTGAAGTTCTTTACAAATGTCTCTGTAGCTGCCAAACTCAAACAGTACGTGTACAAAACTTCAGAGGAACCCCACTGCTAACCTTTCATCAAAATGAACACTGGCCTTTTTATTCCTTTATCAACCAGCTTTCAGTTTATGATAATCCTTTGTTCTCACCCTACACTTAGTTTTTTTCTCTAAAGGAGCTTTGCAGAAGGCACTTTTCCAGTCTGAACAACACTAACCAGTTAACAAAATATTAAGAAAAGGCAAAGAAGTCTGCTTCGTTTTATTCACATTCTAGAGCCCTGTCCTGCACAGGACTGCTTTCTCGAATTGGGACCATAAGCAGTAAGTTCAACAAATACACTAAAGCTGGCACTGTCACCAAAAGAAGCAGCTCCTTTCCCTTTGCTATTTGTACTCACCTTCTTCTTTCATCGCACCCGCAAAATGGACTGGGTTAGAAACTGTGTTTTCTAAGTCACCCAGCAAAACTGGATAGTTTTAGTGTGGATCGGGGCCATGATCCAGATCATCACATAATCATTAAAATATCTGGCCACTAATACTGAAGCAGCAGTGGTAGGATTGAGTCTGAAGGGCTGGGGCTGGCTTCCTTCAGCGGCACTCCCTGCTTCAAATGCTTGTGGGTGTAGAGGAATAAAAACAAAGAGGAAAATCATAAATAAATGCAGCATCCCTCACTGGTGTCATGGAACATTTTTAGGAATGCAAACATATTAGACTTATTTATTTCAGAAACTGCATATACAAACGGCTGGACGATTATCTGAATTGTGGTGACTGCAAGAGCAGTGCAATTACATGCCTACGCAATCCCGCATTTGACATGTCATCTTAAGCATTAGAGTTTATATTCCACTGTAATGAACGCAAGCAGATTACATATCTTGGAGCTGTATTTTGGCTCAGTTCAAACTGGAAAATTACACCACTAAGCTTATATTCCACAAAGGATTTACTAACTACCCTGTCTAATTAAGGTTGCGCAACTTTTAAGATGCTCTTTCAGCTGCTTAAAACCTTGTCAAACTAACCTTTGGCAAGACTGTCCCTCACACACACCTCGCACAGGAAAAGGAAAGTGATATATTCTGTTCATCTGTTTGAGTTTCAGTCTAAAAAAAGTAATTTCCCAGAACAAAATAACAGAGAAAATAGGTTTTATCCACATTAAACATCCAATTTTTCACCAGTTTCCTTGAAAAGCTCTAAAATTTCTATGCTTTAGAACAGCTACATTAAATGACAATGAAAAATTGCATCTCTGACGTAAAAGTGTCATCTCTGACATGTTCCAATGCAGACACAATCTCATTGTCAAAGTGGAAAAAAAATTCCTCCTTCATACACTCTACAAAGAAATTGTGGTCAAATAATTTAACTCCCTAAGATTTTGCTTCTCCAAATCAGAGCTGGACAAAAGCTTTCCTGTAATTATTTCACACGGTTCCTAAAAACCTACAATCAAGAAAAAGAACTAGAAAAGGTACAGAGAACAGACACATCTCTCTCAGGTATTCTTAGTCATACCCTTTCAGGCAGTCAATCAGCAAAGAAGGAGAAGTAAGATGCCGTATGTGAATAGATACGCTAAAAACAAAGGCCCAGAAAAACTAGAAGCGATCAAACCACATCCTAAAAATAGCAACCTCAGCCATAAACAGGAATAGAACCCAGAATTCCCAAAACTTTGTCCTCCTTTGGCTGTTAGCACATAAGCTAATTCAGAAACACCCCACAGCCATTCCTGGACTTAAAAGCAAATAATCACACCATCCTGTATAGGTATTCCTCAATAATTTTATCCTTACTGTCCTTAGGCAGATGTGAGATATTTGATGTGCTTGCAATAGTTTTTGTATCCTCCACAGTAGGTGAAACAGGAGCAGAGGATAGCCCACTCTTAAAAAAAAAAAAAAAAAAAAGAAGGGGACACACACACAAGTAGCAGGAGTGAGTGCTTATATTCTAAGTTTTGTGGTAGAAGGCAGTGGATTTCTAAAAATTCAGAGAGCATTTCAATACCTAATTTCTTGGAACGGTTTAGAACTTGATAATCTTTAAGGTCCCTTTCAACTCTAACCATTCTATGATTCTATGATTTATGGTTAAATGATATGACAGGAAAACTAAAGATAAGCTTTACTACTTTTGACACGTTGCTGACATTAGATGAACTACAGACAAGTACGGTAAAGCCTGTAGCTCCTGAGAAGGAGAGATGGTATGACTTTATATATAATTAAAACAGGACAAGGGTCGCTGTATAGCACTCTTGACAGACACATCACCTGCACAAAGAAGTTGACAGTGAGTTCACTGTACTCCTGTATCTCTTCTGATGCAAAGTCACAATGAGCCTTTGCTCTGAGGCCATGGTAGAAACAGCTCCGATGTCCTTGACTCATTGAGTTCTGACCTTTTCTCATCAAGACAGTTCACAAATTACACGCAAACTTCCTCTTACAAACAGCATCCCTGCTTGATGTCAACATTACCTACACATTAATCATACGCATCAGAGAAAGCTGCATTTAAACCACGGATTACGTAGAAACTCAACACACAGCCACAGCATGAACTAAAAGTTTCTGTGTGCTGTGTTGCTATCCATCATCCACTGAGTCACAGCAGGTATTTTCACATCTTCACAGAAAACACAAAATAAAAACAGTTTTGTTTCTCCATTTCACACACCACCTGACCTCACAAACATAAATTGTTACCCCCACACCCTTCCCTGCCTGGTAGTGACCAGTCTGGAAAACAATATATTGCCAGTTCAAAAATAAATAAATGAATAAATAAAAAAAAAAATCACACTGTAGGAACAGAGAAGGGTAGAAAACAACAGCAGGAGGCATAGATAGGTCTCCTGCAATAACACCTGCTGTCTTATTTGGGACAAAAAAATTTTTTACTTTATCTCATCTCCTGTTCTCTAGCTTCTGCTGCATTTCCTGCCCAAGGAGAGGGACCAACCTGTCACAAGAAGCAGCACAGACAGGGCATGCTGCCTGTGCCGGTCACAGCATCTCCACCTGTATCTTTTACAGTTCTGGAAGACAAAAATACTTGCATTCTTAGATGGCTAGAGGAGTTGATGCTGTTGACTCATGAAATGGAAAAAAAGATTTGGAATTAGAGAAAAAAGACAGTATGACTGCTGAAGAAAATTAGAGTGGTCACCACTTAATCATACATAGAAATGAGCCAATAAATTTTAAATCACTTGGGAGGAAGGGGGAGACAACTAAAAATCCAAATCTCAGTTTTAATCTACTTGGCTGAATAACAAAGAATGAAGAAAGGGAAATTCTCCTCACTTGACAAAATCAGAATATTTTTACAGACACTATATAAATGTCACCTTCCCAGCTGACACAGAGCAGTAACAGGCAATACCATAGAATCAGTCCACTTTTTATTAAGCACTGCATCATTATATGAGTAAGTATGATCACTAAGACTTTTTTGTGGGTGGTAACAGAGGTGCATTACTCTTCCTTTCATCAGCCCGCCAACCTGTCCGATGTTATTGCAAGACCAGGTGTGTTGGCAAGAGGCTAAAACAGAAGGTTTTGTTGAGTTGTCCTCTTCACTGGTGGAGTATGAAATACTCCAAGCACAACTCTGAAGGAAACCCCTTCCTAAGATGCACACAACCCTGCTGCTCACATCCAGCATGCCTCTCCCCTGGTGCTCTGACAGGCAGAACACCAACACTTCTGTGGACAGAGGACACTCATCCTCCAGCAGCTCCTCCCAGCCAGAGGTACCGGCTGAGCACACACCATCGCTCCCTACAGCGGGACCGAGCCCCACAGAGCAGGGTGAAGCACAGGGTGAGCGTCACAAGTATCAGGACTACGTTGCTGAACAATTACTCTGCTGTCCTAGAGACTTTTAAGTACAATATTACAACAGTTCTACCACAGGTTAATGCTAACTTCTGCATTCACACAGCAGAATACCACATAATAGTTTGTCTAAGTGCATTTAAGCAAATCAAGCTTTTCTCTAGCGGTCCTGTTTTTAGCGATTTGATTAGATACAGGGATATTAAACTTTAGTCTGCAATAGTTACATGCCCAAAGAAGTTAAAATGTAGAAGATGGTTGCTTTAAAACTAGTTTTGTAGGTGAGCAGGAGGTCATCAGAAATTCACCACCACAGACATGCTCCATCTCCCTCCCATTACATCTACTGCACTGTTTAGTGGTTTCTGGTTTACTTGTATATTAAATGACAAGTTACAGTATAGGGAAAAAAAGGTACTTGCCAACAAAGGATCAAGCACTCTTGAGTTTGCTTTTTTTAGAATGCATCCTCCAAACACAGGAAACAAACAAAAAAAAAATCACTTCTCACCCTTTCAAATCACACCAATATGCAGGTGCTGAATGTCCTAACTGAACAGCTCCTTCAATGACAGCAGTACGTTTATACATGAAGCCTTAAAACAGAAAATGGCCTAGAAGAAAGCCTTTCTGAAAGCATATAAAAATAAAATAATGTTACTAGACCATCTGAACGTTCTTCACAAAAAGGCACTCAAGTTTTCCTTCTCATAAGAAATTCTGCAGAGTTCAAGAGAACAACATAGATATTTATCATATTCTGCCCTTTAAAAATCAAAGGCAACCAATTATATCCAAGTTCCCTCTCATACTTGTGTCTTCAGAACAAAAAGATCAGGGAAAGGAGAGTGACCTTTACAGTATCCCTTCCCATTCCTTTCTTTATTTTGCTTGTCCAGTTACACACTATCTCTTTACATAATATCAAGTGCATCTGCAAAGAGAAACACCCATGTTTATCAAAAAGCACAGATTAGGGCTGCTGATATGGACACAGATCATGTAATTTCTGTAACAGATCCTCTTGGATCCCAGCATGAAAACACAGGTTTATGTGGGGGTGGGGAGTAGAAGGGCAGACCTAGTTCATGAATTTTCCTCAGCTCTTCCAGCTTTATTCAATAAAACACACCAACAATTAGACAACAGCAGCAAAGCCTAGAAGGAAAATCTATCACCCACCGTATTTTCTTCATTTGGTGTTGAGCCCTCTCCTATACACTACTTACAAACTTACAGAGGGGAAAAAAAGTCTGTCTTGAATCAGCCTACTTTGCAGGCTGAGTTTAGGGCCGTAATTATAAAAAAAAAAAAACCCAAACAAACAAAAAAAAAATCACTTCTCACCCAACAGATGACTCAAGCTCAGAAGGGGAAAAAGTAAATAAATTTTAAAAACTGAAACATGCTTTCAACACAACCAAAGCAGAACACTACCTTCAATTAAAAGATAAGTAAACTTATTTAGCTGGTTACTCTCAAACAAGAAGAAAAACCAAAAAAGACCCCCAACTCACCAGCTGCTCTGCTATTCAAGAGAGAAGAAAAATCCTTAATCTTTTCAATGTACCCACACATACCTACTACCTTCTATTTATTTTTGCAAAGGTGGAACATATTGAAGCCTATCCCTTACTTAGTTTTTGGAATTGAGAAGAGAATAATTCCGGAGCAACGCCTCTCCCAGATGCACCACTGCACATCTTAGACATCAACTGTAATGAAGTAGTATTTCAGTTTCAAATTATATTATACTCTATAAAAAGAGGGGACCAAGCGACAGTGTTTTCTAAATCTATCAATCTGGAAAGAGACATATAAATTACTCTTTCTAGGTATGTTGAAGCCCAAAAGACACACTTCCCAGGTTTGTTCTGCATGTGGTGGTGAGCAGTGATGAGGTAAAGAAAAGAAAGAATAACCTATCCTTGCTATTTTGTAGCCTTCAGTACATCTTGACATCAAATAAAATATATTTAAAATGAGAATTCATACAAGCATTTGCTTAAAATCCTCCCCAAAACAAAAGCCATGCCTTATAGTGAAAAGCAAAAAGATGGGCCTCCTTACCCATACAACATCCCAGAAAACATTTCTGTTTAGCTGTTTGTAAATGATACTTCAAACAAACATACTAAGACATTCCAAGACTGTAAAACAAAGGATTTCAGGTTGTCAAGGTACATCAGCAACACCAATCAACAGATGCTTCAGGGAAGACTCCAGGATATGCAGCTCATGCTAAGACCACTTTCCAAGCAATAGGCAAAAGAAACCACACAGTTCTGCAGTCAGCAGTAAAACTAGCCCAAGGAAACTGCTTTCAAAAATTGACAACTGTATCGTCATGGGACAATGGCTTGAATTTTAACTAGCACGTTCAATACGCACAGCGAATCCCCAGGGTCATATGCTGTATGACTTTAACATTACCATTATGCCCATAAACTTTCCCATTTCCAATTAATGGAGCACGACACCTTGAAAGTCAATCCTTCCTTCTGGAAGGCCTTTGCGCTTCAAGGCATAAAGCAGATTTTTAGAAATAGACCCGCCACTGCAAATACTATGTGGACTTCTTTTAACGAGCAAATACAAACATATATAAAGTTTTTTTATTAAATAGCATATCTGGAAAAGCTTCAGCTGTACCAGGCAAGGCAATTTTGAAGCAGTGCAATCTTGCGACAGTTCTAGCCCAACAGACCAGAGTCTAGCTTGCTGCTGCCACCATCTCCTTAGGAAGGACTGGAAGCTCACCTAGGGTATCCACAGACACTTTGTGCATCTCGGAAAGGCACACGAGAGGGTACCAAAAGGCACATTATCACAGAGGCTTCAGCTCTTGTAGCCTAACCAAAAGAGCGCTCCGTCTGGGTGAACACTGACTTTCTGACTAATCAGGAGTCTGACCAGACTCCAGAGCTGCGTGCTGCCAATCCTTTTTTTTCCTTGTTTACACGGACAAGACCTGCGGATGCAGCCTGGGCAGAAGAGAGGGAAAGAATTTTAGGAGGGCTGTTCATGTCTTGCACGCAGTGGATTCATTTCCTCCCCTTTCCAAGGTCTAAACATATAAAAAGACTTGATGGCTGCTTCCTTGCACAAAGTGCAGTAGCCAGGATGAAAATCAGTGCATTCGAGGACAAGACTAGAGCCTTCCTTAATATTTCAGTTCAGTCCATCATTTTGATGAGCCTATGAATACTAACAAGCAAAAGTTCAATAATAACTGCAAAGCAAGCATGCAGAGGGAGAAAATCCTATGGATTCTGTAATTAGTTCTGCTAACAGTAAATGAAGAAACATTGCATATCACTATTTGTATGAAAGAGGTCCCCTGTTTCTCTCCATTCTGAAGCAGCAGAAACGACAGTTGCTGTTGCAGGGAATAGAAGACCTACTCTTCTGACATGAACTTTGTGTCAAACTTCTTAGCCTTGTGTAATGATAGTTTTAAGGGGAGATGATTTAGAGACGCATAGACTTAGTAAAGAAAAGTCTGGCTCTATCAACTGCACGCACAGTACAAATCAACTCACTTTTGAGGAGCTGTACCTTGTTCATGTAACACTAAAACAAAGTGATGCGGATACTTAGGAAATGAGCCGCATTTCTGACTAAGACAAAATACTGATTAAGAAACTTTTACTTAACACATAACAAGTTTGTAGCTATGATTTAAAAAAAACATTTCAGTACACTCAGTAGCTCAATGCAGAAGTACAACACATCTATATAAGAAACCTAGAAGAAAAACATTCCACATATCTATTGTACCTACATACTCCCTTACATATCCCCATACTAAAACATGTATATTTTAACACTTATTTACATCTTTATATTTGTACATTATAAATTAATAAGATGTTCTTACCTGTATATCCTGCCCACCAGCCCCAGGAAGCCACCATAGCTAAAAGCCACTTAAATAATACTCCTTCGATATACCAGAAGCTTTTGCTATCCAACACTCGGAGCGGCTGCAGCATAATTAAATACAAGACGTAGGACGGAATAGCCACCAGGTTATTGGCGACCATAAAAGCGAACCTGAGGAGTGCTTTCAGGCAGGTATAGCCCACCCGCCGGGCCTGCTCTAGAGTCACGGCCATTCTCTCTTCACAGCGGAGGGTACGGGACCGTCCTGCGGGGAGAGGGGAAAACGAAGGAAGCAGCGCGACCTTCCAGCCGGCGCTGCCTCCTCTCCCCTCTCCTCAGCGGGCTCCGGGGGACCCCGGCCCGCAGCTCCCCCCTGAGGGGGACACGCGCGGTCCCAGCCGGCCTCCATCTTCCCCCCCACCCAAAAAAAGGTGGCTGGCGCTAACGCGTCTGCCGGCAGCTTCTCCCCCCGCCCCGGAGCGGCTGACAGGAGCCGGGGCCCGCGGGCGGCGCTGAGGGGAGCGGGTGGCGGCGGGCCCGGCCGCGGGACTCACCTCCGGCAGGGCGGCAGAGCGGCGGCGGAAGCGACGACGGGGCTTGGGGAGCTGGGCCCGGCGGTGGCGGCGGCAGTCCCGGCTGGCGGCGGCAGCTGGCGGCGGCTCATGGACCCGGAGGTGGCTGGCCCGGCCGTGGCAGCGTTACGCGCCCTGCGGCTCCCTGCGGAGAGAGGGGGGCGGGC
>VXBJ01001878.1:223564-332448 GCA_013400055.1 Nycticryphes semicollaris
CCCCCCGCTGGAGAGCGCGGGCGGCTGCGCCCCCCACTCCCGCACACACGCTCGGCGGCGCGGAGAGGAGCGCAGCGGGCCGCGCTGCCCGGCTGGCGGCTCCCTACGGCCCCGGCAGCGCCTACCAAGCCGGCCCGCGGGCTGCCCCCGCTCCGCCGACGGGGCAGAGGCGGGGGCTGGCCCTGAGGCGGCCCCCCCACGGGGGCTCTGCTCCCCTCCCGGAGCCCGGCGGCGCGAGGCCGGGACGGCCCAGGAGCAGCGCGGTGTGGTCAGGTGCTTCGGCGACCGGCTGGTTTCATCCCCCTTCGAAGCTCTGGTTTAAGTTAAAGTTGTGTAAAAGGGTGAAGTCACAGGTCCTCTCAGCACCACCAGAGAGACGCTCCTGCCCAGGATACCAACAACACGTATTGTCCCTGTAGTCCTAAGTCCCTTTCACGGGCTTTTATACATCAACTTTTAAAATTCTCTCTTTCATCGCTCACCCGAGCGATGCAAACACCGTCTTCTCCTTCCAGAAAACCTCGGCAGAGGAGGTCTGCCATTGTGCTGCAGCAGTACTTGGCCCAAACCCTGCTCCACCTCAGGGCAGGCCCAGAGGCAGGAGAGGGAGCAGCTCCCACAGGCCCCTCCGGACAACCTGCGCCCCTCTCCCGAAACCACTCCCGGGTGAATTTCTGCCTTCCATGTAGCTGCATCATCCCTGTGGCCATACAGGGCTGTTGCCTGCCATCTCTTTGCTGTGCCTGGCGGACACAAGTCTGCTCCTCTCTTCTCTGTAACCCCTGTACGGGCCTTGGAAGAGCGCTGTCAGCCCATCTTTTTTAAATTGTAATACTTAGACTGAAAAACATACCACTTTTCCCATCCAATCCATGCCACGTGTAAAGCTAGTCCACTGTTTCCTAGACAATGAGTCTTCAGAGATGGCTGTACCATCAACGAAATTAAATCCCAGCCTCCATTCCAGGAAGAAAGCAAAGTTGTTATTGCAGATAAATTTCATTTGAGAATTTAAAAATGCAAACAACCAAATAATGCCATCGTGTTCTATTTCAGCAAAACAAAACAGAACAAAACTGTTGACCTTCTTGACAAAAAGGACACAGCTTGCATAAACGTTTCCAAGTGAGAGTGTTTTTCTGTCTACATTATTTTTATTACTAGGTTAAATCTGACAGTTGCATTCAGTAATCATCACGGAGTCAGCTGGAGCTGCTCTGAAGTGTTACCAGCTTCAGTAAGGGTTTGGTTTGGATTTTTTTTTCCCCTTTTAGATCTCATGAGAACAACCCTGAGCATACACTTGAATTTATCCTCAGCAAATCTTTGCTCTAAAATCTTTGGGTAGAAAAAGGGCAGTCTTTAGGTCATAATTAAAGTTATATTTTTATATCCCAACAGCAAAATGAAGCCCTGTTTTTATGTTATCCCAGGATGGAAAACATGAATTATAACTCATTTTTATAAGATTCGTTACCACAATTTTATTCACACTGTACAGTTTGGAATAATATTCTCAAATCCGAAGCAATAAAATGAGGGACTGCAGAAATTATGTTAGACAATTAATGAATTAGCCAATTTATGTTGCAGAAAGGAATTGCACATGGGGAAGCAGGCCTACAAAGCATTCTTTGTCAGAGCGACTGCCTTAAAGCTTAGGAAACTGGTTTAGCATTTTGCTGAATGAGCTAGTGGCAAAGACCCACCCTTATTCCTCATTTCCTGGCCTTCACCTGGACAACCCAAGTCCTAGGGAAGGGCACGCAACGTAATACCCCGTGTGGATCTCAAGAAGCTTGGTACCTGCCTCTGAAGAATCCTTTCTAGTATGAAGTAACATGTATGTGTGCTGCAAACAAGAAGATGGAAACACCTAAGCAGTTGAAATTTGTGGCCTTTTCAACAATTTCTCTATGTATTTTTTTTTGACAGAATACCGCCCTCCCACCTCTGTCTTTTCAGTCCCGTGGACATACTAACAGGGATGTCACTACTGATAATTGTGAAAATACACTTTAATATGCTTATTAACTGGTAGATACATTGATAACATTAGGTGACTAACTCATGTCAAGGGTTGCTGAAGCAGGTAATTAAATATTGGGAGTTGTCTCCCATTCACTTTTAGGAAAACCTACAGACCGAAATCAGGAAAAGAAGGTTAGGCTTATTCTGGCCTAGAAGAAGGAAAAACATGTTATTATTGAGGTAGGGATGTTATACAGTAATAAACACACACACACGCATATCTGTTACATTCAGTTATTTAAAAAAGTTACCCCTAGCAGCATATAGGTTACTGCAGGGGACCTGCAGAGTCTGGAAGATTCTGAATTCAACACAGGCTGGATTTGACCGCTCTGTCTGGCTGCAAGATTCAAGTCAGGTTTTATTCATAAACTTCTGGAGAGACTCTTAAAGAAGATAACGTTTTTTGTCTCTGGGTACACTTCAAGAAGTGATTAGCCGCTGTCATTCTCACATGCTGCCGTTCAACGGCACGTATTTGCATTCAGAGTTTGCCGTAGCCTCAGAGCTGCCTGCGAGTGTAGCTGCGAGGAGGGAAGGCATTGCAGACATTCAAGTAGTCCGTGAGTCACAGAGGCAGGGAGAACCAGCAGGGAGAACCATGATGAAATCCAGGTTCAAAGCTGTAAACCACTGAACCAACCAAAAGATTTGTTTCTGGTGTTCAGAAACAGCAAGTTTTGGAATGCTGTTGAACCTCCGTCTGGGTCAAAGATTGGGAAATAAAAAGCTGCTCGTTTGTCCCGACCAGATTCAATCAGTTTTCCCTGCTTGCTTTCCTTTGGCAAACTGAAGTCATAGATGCTATACAGTCAGAGAAAAAAGGGCTAGGAGGGTGCACTCGTGAGCTGATGACACTAAAACCAAAACTGCTCTTAAAAAAGAGTATTCATAAAGGCTTGTTGTACAGACAACAAAGACAAGAAAATAGTCTGAGAAACCTCAGAAATGCTATAGAGAAGAGAACTATTGCTTGGAACCTCTCAGAACAACCTGCTACTTAGGAAGATTGTACAAAATTTTATTTAAAAAAAATTAGCATGACAGAAAAGATGAAAATAGACAAAACTGCCATTGAAAACTACAAAGATGGGAGTGTGTGCAGATACAAAACATGAAACAGGGCATATACTCAAGGGAGCATAAATGCAGAAAGTATCTCAGGTGAATTAAGTAGTTAGCATTGGATTTGGAAAAATAACAGTTTAAAAAAGCACCAAGAAGAACTTAACAACTATGTTTTCCATAGGCTGCAATAAAGAGAGGAGGTAAAAGAACTGTTAAGGAAAAAAAGAAACTAGATAAGAGACAGAAAGTTATGGGCCCTTTAAGAAAAAAGCCAACTAAGCCAAAAGATATAATTAAAATTTAACCTCCAATTCTGAGCTGCATTGCAGAGTGTCAAATACCCTGGTGTGGAGAATTTTTGCATTGCTGTCTTCAGAACATTAAACATTTCATTCATTTTTATATCGACAGTTAAACCTTCCCAAATGTTCTGTAACATTAGTTTCCATTACGTTTTCAGTGTAAGGGGCAAAAAAATCACCTCCATCCTCCAAGTAAATTCTTAAATTTAAAGGAGACCATCAGTCACTCCATCTCTACCAGCTGTACCCTCAGGAGGAATGGAGGAAATGGGCTTGTTAAAGTCCCTTGATCTTCAGTGGCAAGCTCTTCTTACACCCTTTCTCTTACTCACCCAACAGCAGCCCACGCTTTTTAGAAGTTCTGCTTTCAGTAATCTTTTTAGATACATAAGTTCCTTTGGAACGACTCCCCTCCATTTATCACACGCAAGTTGCAAAAGCCAAGCCATTTTCCTTTTCTGATTTTAATTCCGGGAAGTAAGCGTTGTCAGGCTACTTGACCTTTTGGTCAAAGATGGTTTTATTTGCATCTTAATTCTTTTAAGGATACTTCAGGGTAATGTGAAGTAGCCATTAAAATGGAAGTAAATTGTGGTATTGACATTTAACACTTGTTACATTCCTGTATTTATGTAAGAAGGCTTTAAGTGACCTGATATGGGGCTCAGTCCCCTACAGGCTCCCTTCCCTTCCCTTGCCTCCCTCTGCTTTCCTTGCCTCCTCTCCAGATCCCACATCCAGTATCCCTCACCAGTATCAGGCAGCTGCGAACGAGTTGGTCTTGCCAGGTCCTTTGGTTCTAGCACACAGACATGTCAGTTTCTAGTATTTTAAGATCTTGGATGAGAGTCTATGTTTTTTCACATTAAAAAAAATGACAGGCCTCAGAGAAAATATGTCACAAGTGTGACCAAAACTTTCAGGCTCATGATAAATGCATGCTTTCCCCCCGCCCCTCTCCAATTAGCTTGTGTTGACATGAGACCTCAGACAGCGCTAGCTCTAACATGACTGCAAGACGCCAAATTAAGGCCTTGAATTGTTTTAAAGCCATTTTATTTCCTGGGAGAAAGTGGCAAAGAGATGCACTGTTTTTAAACAGTCTATATAAACACACAACTGAATAAACCAAAGAGTTGTTGCTATGGCCAGAGAGACTAAACAAACAGAAGGTATTTCTTCTGAGTAAATAAAACCAGTATTGAAGTAGTAGTATCATGTTATTCGACCCCAACTCCGTTTTGTTTGTTGGGTTTTTAAATCAGAAATCATTAAATATTACACAAGTTGGATTGTTACTTAGCTGTTTGAGTTAGTATTTAATTCAAAAATTTTTATAAGCCTAAATGAGACCAAGTAAACATTTTATAACCACATATTATTGCCTTTGTAATTTTGGTCTAGGGAATTTTATATAGTTAGACGTGGACGGAAGAACAAACTGGCTTCAGTGGGGAAACATCCCCTCACATTCCACTCCAGTGCAGTGCTTCAAATTCTGTCAAAGATAAAGTAAAAATTAAAATTCAACACTTCTGGTGAGAGCAAGGCAAGCCACAGCCAAGGAAGTGATATGACACAGAAGACTGTCTATAGCTATGCTAAATCAGGCCAAGCACACGTTATCAAGTGTGCTACTGGGGAAGAGGGACCACTCATATCTAATGCTGGGTCTGTCCACGGTCCCATCACTCCGTCTAGTAAGTCCTGCAGCAAAAGGGATCTATATACAGTGAGAACTCTCAAGAGCACACAGACTGCGCTCTCCCTGCTCTGCACTTCAGATTGAGCTCATCTGTTGGGTTACTGCTGCTCAGTTGGCCAACGTAGTTGGGCGCTGTCTATGCCAATGTATTTCTGGTCTTAATTGATAGTTTGGCCTTCATTATCATGTGTTTCCCAGCGGTTTCCTGAGGCCAAGGTAGCGTCAACATAGATTTGCTAGTTATGGACACATATAAACTGATAGTTCATAAACTTTTTCAGGTGAAAATTACATTCCAGAATTTAGAAATACTCTGTTATTTATGGTTTGTCAAACATTTTTTTAAACTATGTTTAGCCACATTTATTTCCTTTGTAGCACAAAGAATCTAGAGAGATTATAAATTACGAAGGGGGACCAAACCATATAAAGCCTCAGTTAAGGCTATCCTGATCTCCCCAAAAGAACTTGGGTAGATTAATGGCTGCATATGCTTACTCTTCCTACAGCGTAACAAGACCAGATCAAGGAAGGGTGGAGCTGGATGAGAACAGCACACTCATCTTTGCTCATGACCTTCACCTTTTGTAAGAAAGGTGAAAAACCAGAACAAATATTTCAATCTCCTTAGACATGCAGGAGTTAATTTGAAGTTCCCTTTTCTGGCTACAGTTTTCATAAGGGTATAAGATAAAGAAGAAATTAGTATTAACCATAGAGGGACAATGCCTTGAGTCTCAGATTCGTTTCTTTCACCAAAATACACATTTTGACATGAGTCTCAACATTGCAGTAACCTAATATACACACCTCCCAACAGGACAAAACCTGTTGTTCCTGCTATTACAATGCTATTTTATACCATACTGAAATTTCCCACACCAGCGCCTGTAACTGTCAGCTGAATAATTCAGATGGTTTTAAGGTGTTTAATTTCTCATTAAAACTAAACCAAAGACTTGGGCAGAGACCACTTATTAAAGATGGATAACAGATACACCGCGACGCAACCAGATGGTCAGCGAGCGGCACTTCCATTTGTTCCTGCGTGTAACGTGTTTCTGCCACACTCTGCGTGTATGTCAATCAATGGGCGGCTTAAGTAGAGCACGACAAAGCTGGGCTCTCATCTCAGTTACACGGATGTTTTTCACCCATTGACACTGCTGTCACTGAGGTAAGTTTGAGGCTGAGGCTTTGCTTTTGGTTTGTCTGGGGCTTGCTTGGGGTTGTTTTGGGTTTTTTTTGAAAGAAAGGAGCTCTAGAGTTACTCCAGCTACTTTGAATCTTTAACCTCTGTGTTAGCTTGGTTATGAAATCTTTTATCCATGACAAACTGATTTAATTCAATCGTATCTACAGAATCATATTACTTCAGGCAATGATGCTATGCTGATTATATATAAGCTTGTATTTTGCAAGATTTTTATAAACCCATAAATTTTGCACATGGAAGCACAGTACAAAGATGAAGACAACCTGCCTTTGGGCTTTTGGAACTCCTAACGTTTTCTAGCTATCACAGTGTTTTGCGATTAGCTGTTTTTAAAAAAATGTAGTAAAAATGGGGACTTGACTGCACTGAATTACTCTCTAATGTTCTTTTCTGTTGGCAAATTAAGCACTACACTGCATAGGCCTGATCATAAACATCCCATGCTGTGAGGTCAGTCATTAGATGACGCTCCTATTTTTTTTCCTCAAACTTGTTGACGTGAAAGTAACTTGAACATTTACCAGACTGACTGACTGGCCGGGGTCTTGGTAAACTCTTATCAACATCCATTCAGTGTTTATAGAACTAAATAAATACTTATCACTGTTAGTAAGATGGTTCTCACACTTAAATACCTACTGACTAGCCTATTATAAAATGAAAGAGGCACTGAGACCACTTTATCTTTCTTATGTTTGTTGGATTCTATATCATTAACAGCTAAAATTAATATTAATGTTTCAGAAAAGTGGAGGTTTTTTCTAGTTGAAAAAGAAAATAGAGAGTCCAACGTAACAACAACAGCAGCCTTTGTGGGGGAGTCTATTTGTCCACATGCTGAATTCCAGTAACTGCAAAGAGCATAGTGCAAAGTGCAAAGATTCATCCCACTTGAACTGACTGAAGAACTGGGGGCAAACACATCAGGTGTTTGGATCCAGAAATGGATCCAAGGTCCATTTCTAGGAAGCAGGTATTGTAAAATAAATACTATCACTGAAATTTGATCAGGACCGAGATCTATTAAAAAAAAAAAATCCACCAGACTTCATCTGCCCCAATTTAGAACCATTTCACACAGCGTACAAACCCCTTGCCTTACAATGCCATATGCAGCTTTGCAAGTCTTTTGCTTCACTTCCTCGAGACTATGTTCAGCTTGGTTACTGAAAGATGACGATGATGAACATGTCCACACTGCAAGCTAATTATGCAGGTTTTGTACAAGCTGAAGCTGACTGAAGAAACAGCACAACACTGGGAAATCCAAAAGGAGAAGTCACATCATAATTTGCATTTAAGCTACATTCACCCTCATCCCCTGCAGTCTCACTACCTCCTTGTTTCATTAAGCCACTATTGCTGTCTCTCGGCTGAATGTAGTACAATACTGTTGTCCAGTGTTAACAGCAATTAATCATTTCCTTGCTAAAAGTTCAGTTAAAACTACTGTTGGCATTGGTTAATCAGTAATATTTAATTATGTTAGATAATGCTATTAGTTAGGCATTAAGAGGTAGCCTTTTTTTTTTTTTTTTTCTTTTTTGTGCCCCCTACTCCAGAGTTAAAGATGTAGGAGGAGGTTGAATTCCACAGAACCGTTACGCATCTGAGCTGTAGTTTCACATCAAGTTTATCATTCTGAGTCAGGGACAGTCCCAACGTGCATCAGCAGGAGAGGAAGGGAGGAGGCTGCATTACAACTGCCACGTCATATCATTGGCATGAACAAGAAGGCCCCTTCCCATCTTCCCCACAGCAAATCCAAGCCAGGCCACTTTATCCTGATTTGTATTAGCCAGTAGAAAATACTTAAGCAACAGTCATCATCAGTCAAAGAGGACTTTAATCTAGAGAGATGAAAGTAATGCTTTTATATACTTCTTATTACCGACACCCAAGGCCAATTTCCTTAAGTATGTTTCACAGCACAAACATGTTTTTAAGGGACAAATACTCTGTATTCTTATGCCATAGGGTCAAGTGCTGCCCAGAAGGTCCACAGGTTGGTGTGTGCCAGAAGTGCTGGAAATTGTTCTTCCTAAAATACCACAATTGTTTATCATTAGTGCTATTGATGCATTTCAACTTAATAAAATGTTATAAAAGCCATTATACCATTGTTAACTGTGGCTAAGAAAAGCAATCCTAATGGTGTGGATGTTTCCAGCCAGACCACGAGGGATTACACAGCCTGATTTGCTCAGCCGAAGTCTCACAACAAAAAGGGAGAGGGAAACAAAACTAAGGTTTCAAAATTATGAAGACGTAACTGTAATGCTACTTTTGCTTAGATTTATTAATCTACTATGCCTTTAGGAAAAAAATTATTCAAGAACATAAAACCACAACAGAAACTCCCTTTGTTATGCAGAAGTAATTCAAGGGGAAAAGGAAAAAAAAAAAACCCTTTCAAAACACCTACTAAACCATTATCCCCTTTCCCCCATGTATGAATACTCTGCCCTCAACAGCCCCAGTTTCACTGAGCTCCTTTGGACACACGTACACCCTTATCAATCCCGCCCAGCCCAGGCTGTACTTGATCCAACCCACCAGCGTCTTGTGCCTCCTGCCTCACACTGCCTCAATGCAAGTTCCACCAACCTCCCAGCTTGCCCCTTTTAGCACCCTATAGCCCCAAGGGCTCCAACAGAAGCTGAGGCCAAAAGGGCCCAGAGCAGGAGGTGACAGAAGAGCACAACCAGGTCTGACAACATACCTGTGCAGGACATAGTACCTGCAGCGTATTTACCCCAGGACACTCACCACACTGTTCAGATGGGAACACATCCCCAGCTTCAAGGAGTGAAAAACGGTAGTTAAATGAAGTTGTGAGATTGGTAAATGAAGTCTGGTTATTGGTATAACTTAGTTCTTTCTGCTTGCTTCCACTAGTTATTGTGAAGACCGTCAGACAGCAGCAAAAGCCACTACAATTAGATATTTAGATATTTTTTTTGGGGGGTGGGGGAGTGGAGAGAGAAGAGGAAACAGGTGAACATATTAAGATTCTGAAAAATTGTCCAACAAGATGGGCCTTGTGTTAATGCTGAGTGGTAAAATGATACATCACAGCAAATTCAGTATCATAGAACTGTAACTGCTTATCACACTGAGCTGTAAGAACTTTGAACTGACTAAATTGAGGTCAAGATTTAATTGCATGTCTTTTAGATAACATTTCTAAATGGTAGCATCTGTCTAAAGAGAAGACATTAATTCAAACCTTTTAGGCCAAAAATTTACAGAGAACCAGAAAGTTCCAGTCAGAGCAAGAATATGAAAATAAACTAAGTAAGAAGTTATCTTGTCATAAAATGTGTCTTGATTGGCAAACTTAACTAAGGATCAAACCAGACATATGCTGGAGAAATAGCTAGATACAACAGAGGGTAGGCTTGGGCATTTAATCTACTACTCAATGTTCTTTTCTCTGTACTTGTGTATTCCAGGGGGATTCTTCCCTCCCTAAACCAGCCAAGGATCCTCTTTGTTAATACTCAGTGATGACTGGAGTTAGACCCTTATAAAAGCAAAGCCATTAAACCCCAAAATAAAACCCAGCAGTTGAACAACTTGCACTGGTTTTTTTACAGCCTGTTAATAAGGATTCTCAAGATTAAGTGGTGAGGAAACAGAACATAGGATGGGGTGGTGCTTTAACTCCAGGCTATCTTGGTGCCTGAGATCACTAGCTTGGTGACCTCAGCCCAGTAGGGAGCAACTCTAGCTAGAGCAATGTCTTGGGCACAGGAATCTGCAGGAGGATCTACCATGCCCAACTACAAACTGTTTCTTTTCCTGAAGGCAGGGAGTGGAAGCAGAGGCTTGACACCTTCTAGTCCCGCATCAGCTATTACTGTCTCAAACTGGGATGGAGGCTGGTAATTGGGAGTATTGCAAATTGTATTGCACATTCCACTCCCTGCAACACATGCTCTTATTGTGGTAACTTGTGTCTCCAAGTGGAGGTAGTATAGGAGTTGTTACATACTTTAGATGTTGATCATCTCCCCCCTAAGGATAGGGTACACATTAAAAAAACAAAACCAAACCCAAAACACCCAAACCCCAAAACAACAGCAGTCATTACATGAGGCCACAAAAACATTCCCTGGGCTCCACTCCGGCAGATGGCAGAGGCAGAAGCCAGGAGTGCATGCAAGCATAAGGTAGATGTGTCCCAGTCTATAGCAGAAAGGCTCACATTCCAGGTGAGGAAATGCACTTACATCTCTGCTATTCAAAAAACTGCCAACCACTTTAACACTTGCTCCTGGCCATTACATTTTCCTAATGAAGTGTGAACATGGAAGAAAGCAGCCCTAACACAGCCTGGTCAAGCAGAGGCTGTTGCTCACTAAAGCAGGAAGTGACCCCCACCACATGCATACATGTTATTTCCTAGCTCCCTCTGCTCTTCCTTCTCCAACATAAATTCCTGACTATCACAACTTTTGCAAAGGTAAGTTAAGGAAATGACACAAAGAATCTCGAGGTATATTTGGAAGGACTGGGTACAAACTCTGTTGTACTGGATGACCTGTTAGAAGCTATAGACTATGTCTCAAGGAGGTGGACAAAAAAGGTACAAGGTAGCAGCTGGATAAAGACACAACTGAGTAGAAATCCATTTGTGAATCTTAAGAATGAAGGCAACAGATTGTAAGGGAAAGAGTTAATCAAGTATTTACATAAGATTGCTCAAATATACTAGATAATACACTCTGGAGAAGCCTAAACCACTGCAGAAAGGCAGGAAGATTTTCAAATCCCTACTTCAACCAACACACCCAGCAGCAGTCATTCTGCACCAGTATTTACCAGAGACCTTAAAAACACCACTACTTGACTTTATGATCAAAACAAAAAGATAAAAACATTGACTTGCAACTTGACTCTTGTAGTCCAGAGATCAGCACTGTCTCTGGTATCTCTTTAAAAACAGATGACAAATGAAATTTCGTTACAAAACACAATGGATTAATATTCTGTTCTGATAGGAAAGTGTTGAGTGAGGAAACCTTATATATATAAATATATGCTATTTTAGGTGAAAGCCTATATTTTTCAACTATCACCACTGCTTTTCAGTAGAATCTCTACTTAATTAACCATTTCTTTCTAGGTCTATGTGCCCTTGTTCGCAGAGCTCTTCATCCTGTGTGCTGTTGATGGGATCCTACCAAGCCTATAAGGGCTAATCTGGTTAAAATTGAATTTCAGTTGAACTTCAGTTACAAATTCAGTTGAATTTCAGTTATAAAAATCCTCCAGGGTTTCTACAAAGGTCATCACAATGTATACAAATGTACATTCAATTTATATCCTTTCATTATGCAAGATAAACAATACAAATTACTGATTAAAACCAGTTCATATGAACTTACATATTACATCTACACCGAAGATGACTTTTATCTAATTTGATTGTACTAGTCAGGGCTTCATTATGCAGGGAATACTCAGATTTTTCAGTCCAGTCTACAGTTTCACTTGAAAAGCCATTTGCATGCATTCAGTTCCAGACAAAGTCCACTACTCAGTACATCTGCTGTCTGGAAACAGAGTTCACCAGAGCTGCCTACAAAAACGCAAAAAAAAATCAGATTTTGAATTTGTGATACAACGCTATTGGATTGGTCATTAAAAAAACCCCAAAAACAACACAAACCCCAAAACCACACAAACAAGCACAGGAGCATATAAAATTCCAGTTATTGCTACAAGCTAGATTTAAAAGGATGGTTGTGAACAAGATTCTTAGCAATTCAGCAGTAGTAATTCTGTTACATTAGACTTGATCATCAAGTACACTTAAATTAGTCTTTAATCAGTAGCTTCATTACTTAACATATACTATTTGAGTGTATGTATTAAATGCAGTATTAGCATCTCTCCCCTACCCCAGAAACTCAAATATCTCTAGATCTTTTTCAAATTATTTCAGAATTCACCGTTAAACTTTGCTAGTACAGAAGTATGAATTTCTCCAGTTTCTCTTATCTCCCGCCCCCCTGCACAAATACTTAAATTCTTAAAGAAAAGGTACAAAGCTTTTATGCATCTCCAACATACTTTAATAAGTGGAATGCCCACTCAGCTATAGCTCCCTCTGCTCCTAGATAGTCAAAATAATTAAAGAAACAATTTAAGTAATGACATCCTTAATCACAAGTAGCATTCTTTGCAATGCCTGGATTCTTTGCCATTGCCTGGATAACACAGGTAAATATTTCACTGTATCAGGTTGTATGTCCTGCCAGGCTTGTAATTGAAGTGGTCTGGAAGTTTTAATATTTTAGAGTGGCACAAATGAGTCATGGTCCTGCCTGCCTCTGCTGAGCATGAATTATGTACCTTGCTTTAACAGAAGTCCAATACAGAACTATAGCAGAGATCATGTGCCCTGTGTTAACCCCACTACAGCACTAACAGGATTTATCCTACATTGAAGGAAACTTTTGTCTGCATTCTGTTTAGAAATCCAATTCCTGTGAATAGCTTGTGAATCATCTAGGCTGTCAAGCAACCAAATCACTGGCAAACAAATTGTGTCTCAGGCAGCACTGCTGTAGATTGTTGCTCTCTTGCTGGAAAAGGCCCTTTCCATCTCTGTCCTCCTGCAGTTTCAGCCGTCAATTTTTCATTACCAACACCCCAACTAGTACTAAGAACTGGCACAAATGAATCAGTGCTCAAACAGCTAACCTGCTATGACCAACTCAGGCTCCACAGCTTCTTCGGAAAACTGGTCAGAGTCTGTCCTTCAAGGTAAAGGTCAAAATGACTGATATTTTTATCCCCACGGTATCAGTATTTCAAAACTCTGGTTTACTGAATATGTAACTTTAGCTGTAATCGTTTCTACGACTGCAATCAGAGGTCGATGAGTTTCTCTTCTAAAAGGTGGATTAGAAGACAAACCAGGTAATAATTAGAGTGATACGTTTTTAAATTGCTAACTTGCAATCAACTTTTGTCAACTTACAAGTCTCACTCACACACACAAGTGCTCCCCACTTCCCGCCTACACTTCATTTTCTACAGGTTTGAGTGGAACACACCTGGCTTGTAAAACCTCTATTCATTTCCTATTCTGCTGTTCCTTTACTCCTTGCATGGCTAAATCAGTCAGGCACAGCCCAGCGAGTATGTGCATTTGAAGGCCAAATCAAAGCAAATTGAATTGTCTAACAATATTGTCAAAAGGACAGATTTTACCGAACATTTGGTTCTTGGCATTTTTTAATTATTTTTTTTTAAAGCTACACTTCCTGGAGTCAAGTACTAAAAATAAAAATGAGGAATGACATTATGCAAAACATGATTTATAGTTACCATGATTGCGGGGAAGCAGCTGAAAGTAAAAGCTCAAGAGATTAAAAGTGGTGTTTTTAAAATTTATTCAAGATAGCACAGCAAAGTATTTGAGGTGGCCAATGCCAACTTCTCCCTGGGCTGCCTTGGAGCTGCTGGAAGCAGTCAAAGATTTAGAGCAGGAAGAGGCCGTCAAAGAACACTCTCATCTCTGCTAGAAGTGGCCGGACATAGGTGAGAATTCATGAATCAGAAACATTACATTACATCACAGGCAAACACAGGCTGACCTGGCAGTAGCTTATTAGCCCTTAAATGCTGCCATTAGCCGTGAGGATAAGGGCAGCGCCCAGAAAGCACGAAGCCCAAGAGAAGCAGAAAAGCACATTTCAGGTGATTAGGTGGGCATCGCAGAGGGCTCTCCCATTTGTCTCGTCATAGCAAGAGCTCACTGTGTTTATACTACAGAATGGGCCTCGCTGAAAACAAATTTTAAGTTACCATTTCCCTCTTGGTAAGCTATTTTCTGGTGAGGTAGTGTTTACATATATACATAAATATATTGGGTGAATCATCAACATTCCCATCTGCCATTTAGCACACTCATATCATTAAAGGACAGACTTGGACATGAGTACATGGTTTGCACCACTGTTCTTCGTTGAGGGAAAAAATCTCAAACAAACAAAATGGAAGAGGGAGGAAGAGAATGACTCATCAGCATAGCATTTTAAAATAGTTTTTCTCAAAAGCATTATTGCCATGTAAGTTCTGCTCTGGTTATCTTGCCAAGTTGTGCTACTGTAGGTATTGCAACACCCTAATAATCATGGGCTGGGACCTCCTTTTTCCTATACAAAAAGAAAAAATCCCTTCACAAAACAACAGCAGAGTGTTTTGTACTTCCACAGCATCAATGGATTTCTAAAACTCGGAACAGCAAAGCGTAAGGAATTACAAGAAATTAGGGCTTAGTAGTTTTTCCAACACACAATAACTAGATGCTTTTCTTAGGGTCAGGCCAAAATATCAGGAAAACAACTAAACCTACAGCCATCAAGCTATCCTTATGTTTCACCTGCATCACCCCACTTGCCCCAAAATAAAAAATCAAAGTATACTTTTGTTCTTAACCTAGTGTACACACGCTAACAGAAATGTCGAGGACCCACCGTGTGGGCTGCACTACCCAGATCCACTTAGAATTAATCCACTTGGAAATTGCTACCCAACTCAGAAAGACTTTGTCCATGTTAACACACAAACCCTTACAGCAGGCAAAACAAGGACAGGTTCTGCATCTCTCTCACAGGGCACACAGAACTATCAGGTAAATATTTGTGTCTGCAAGGACAAAAATGCACAATTCTTTACTAATGACATACAGAGACACACAAAGGAAATAAGCTCTCAGAGTTTGTACACTGCAGGCAGGATCAATTCACACCGCTTCAGAAAAAACGTGCCAGAGCAATGGCTTCACTAAATGAGTTACAAGAATTAGCATAATTAATTACAATAGCTTCTGTTCCTCACTCATGAAATGACGGAGAGAGACCTTCTGAAGAGGTGAGAGAACATTCTTTTGTGAATTATTACAGCTTCTGGAATTTCCTATCTGAGCTGGGTGACTAGCTCTGAGAGGTCTCCATCCATCTTGCTTTTCCACTTAGTGGACGATGATCCAGTTTGAACACTGTCGTTTGCACAGACCAATTTCTGCAAATACATACCCATGAAACCACTGCCAGTGGATGCAAAATTAAAGGATAAAAGCCTGGCTTTCACCAAAATTTCAAACTGTTCGTATAGGAGTAACAGCAGTATAACTGAAAAATAATGTGAAAGCAGAACCTTGACATCCACACATTTTAGGATTTTGTGAAACAAGGTGAGTCAGACACCTGTCATCACTCACAACTGTTAGCTGCTACCCACATACATTGCTGGCAAATCAGGACACATTCAAGCACACCTCACACACTCCAGAGCAAAGACTCACAACTCACTGCTGGCTGGGCCTCATCCACAGCTCCACAAAGGCATTTCTTCCCTTCTGCTGCCTCACTCGTGGATGGTGACTCACAGCAGATGGGAAGGCCAGACAGCTGGCTGGTAAATACTGCAGTGATCTCTGCCCTCTCAAAACTGGCCATGCAGAAATGCCACAGTTCAGATGTCCATGAACAGATTGTTCCCTCCAGACTTGTGTTAAATACAGAATATGTACCACAGGTATATGGTCTGGAGGCCAACAGGTAATTATTACTTCTGGGATACATCATACATCTTCCTCAGTACCTTCCTTGTACTGGCTCTGTTGATCAAGTTGCTGCACAGTCAGCCAAGGCAAGCCTGCTGATTCAGCTGGAAAAAAAACCCAAAACCCTAGCAAAATGAAACTGTTCCAACAGGATAAACTCGTGACTTCGTGCAAACAGCAAAGACGGAGGCGGGAATAGCACCCCTGAAAAGCAACACCACACACCTAGACTGTGTTAAGTGAAGGATGAAACTGTACCCTGAAGATTCACCCATCATCTTTGGCAGAGTCCACCCAGCCACATACCATTCAGTTTATACTTATCAGAGTCTCTTCTAGTTTAACTGCTACTATTGTTTCTGCCCTGTAGTTAGAAGCTGTGTGTTAAGCATGGACAGCTATTAATTTCAAATTAACTGCATTCCTAAACATGGCACTTCTAGTAAGCAGAAAAGGGATCTATAACATGGACTGCCAGCAAGTCACATACTTAAAATTGTTAAGCAAAGGTATTTTAAAATGAGCCAACCCACACAAGTGTTTATTTTATCTTCTTGGAGCTTTTTAGTCACCACTGATACCCATAAAAAAAGACTCCAAACAATTCATTTTATTAATCAGAGTTTTAAAATAATTCTTGAAAATCCTACCAAACTCAAATCTGAAGGAATGCGAATGTAAGACTCACTACCTATTGGAGAAAAAAAAATCCTTTTTTGTTTTGGGTTTCTTTTGGGGTTTCATTTATTTATTTATTTTTAAGACTGAAGTAGCTATGGCTTAAGTTTTATTTCTACACAATAGAAGAGCTGCAGTATGTCCTTGGCGGCTCTTCTGGGTCACTGGTCAGCACTGCCAAAAAGAAAAATCAGCTTTTTACTGCAGTTAGGTGTCCAGTAGACTAAAGAGTTTAAGACACTGCTACAGACACTTTCTAGCCTGAGAAAGAATTTTCTCTCAAAATTCACTGCTTCCTTTACATTGTCCAAGATCTGTGGATCAGGAGGCTGAAGTTAATTGAAAGTTCCATTAACAAGCTGTCCTTAATTTCAAGAGCGTTGCTTTGAGGTGGGAAAGCAAGAAGTAGATAAAGACTTAATCCTAAAAACAAATTGAGAACACCAAGAAGGTGCCTACTATTTCTCAGCACTATGCTGACCTTCAGCAGAGTAGAGAAACCTTCTGAAGAGTGCAGAACAACATAACTGCTCTCTGGAATACATGTCATCTGTGATTTCAACAATGAGTTTGAGCAGCTGCTGTTTGAGAGATGGATGGCCCTTGGAGTACAAAGAACCCAGAAGCCATCTAGGGCCACCACTAAGACTTGTTTCCTGGTAACAGAAAACAGCACCCAGCTTAAAAATTCACATGGGGAGAGGGTATCTGCAATACTGCATTTAGTATCATGTAAGAAAAGCAACATAACACTTGTTTTACCCTTGCTTTCAAGAAGTGCTTTTGTTTCCACCACTGTCTCTGCTTTGGAAGTTAATACGCCAAGGTTCTGAATAAGTCTCCTTTTGCTTAACATCTAAGTTTGTGTCCTCAGAGACACCTAGGTGGGTGAAGCAAGAGCAGCTCCAATAGCTTCAGATGCTGGGATACAGCAGCAGAGCAAAGAGAACAACCAGTTCTTGGGCCCTACTCAGAACTGCTTTGTGAGCTGGTAGGGCTAGAGTCGCCCTCTCTGCCCTCCTTTATTTCTAACCCCCACCTTGCTTTGGGCAATGCAGATACCTGAGCACACCTGCACTGCTACAAAATGAACAGATTGTTTTGAGAAGATGCTGCAAAGTATTAAAAGAGCACGTGTGTAAATCTGCTGACCAGGAAGACAGCAAAGCACTGTAGGCTACCAGAAAGACAACAGCCAGAAAAGAAATATAGCTACTTTGAAGGCAAGATGCTTCTATACTGTATTGTACGAGATCTCTCTTTCTCTATATACATACACACATGCTGAACAATTAAAAAAAAAAAAGATTTTTGTAATGCAATAGTTAATTCAAATCCTATCAATTCTTTCAATAAGTTGGTTTTTTTAATTAAAGCAGTGACATCACTTAAAATATAATTTTAAAAGTTTAGGTATATGTTTAAAGGATCATTGAACTTGCTTCTAGACTGTTCAGTTCCTGTACAGTTTCACAAGATTTACAAAGATATACATATATCCATTATTAAATATGGAAACTGTAGCTAAATTAAAGCATTTCAGTCCTCAGATAAAACGAGTGCACAGCCACAGAAACAAAAGTGGGAAGCAAAGTCTAAGATGCCATGAATACCCATGATGAGTGCAACTTCAGGAAATCACCTGTGAAACACACTTAAATGACTTCAGCAGGAGATTATACTCTAAATTCCAGAGTAAGGCAGAATTTGACAGGGGAAACTCCTTCCCTACCCCTTGTTGAGTTCCACATTGCCTTGAGCAAGAGATCAGCCAGGAATCTAGAAATGACACTTTCTGGTATGTCTGAGCACATACTCACAAGAATGTGAGTAGTAAGTACTTCTGAGAGTAACCGGCTACATCATGCACAGAGAAAAAGTCAGGTTAAATTCTAGAGCCTAAGCATCAATTACTATTGCCTTAACGCAGAACTGCATGTATTATGAATACCTCCGGTCATCTTAATTTGATTATTTCCACCCTTCCCGAACCCAAGAATTTATCAAAGCTAGATGAAAGCATATCTTAATCATCAAGATTAGATAACGATGTAGCTGCTTGCATAAGCCTTCTTGTTATTTGAATGCTTAGCAGCAGCCTGAAGACCAAGGTCTGGCCAGTATTTCCTGTCTTTGGCCAGTAAGTGGAAAAGATCTGAATTCTCTTCCATTATCAGTGCACAGGTATGCACAGTGATTAAGTTACAGCTTTGTTTATTGGGCAACACTAAGGAGATTTCACTTGGGTCCGTATCGTAGAAATACTTTCTGGGTTCTTTGTTGCACATCTTCAAACACGGGCACCAGAAACAGAATGCAGGATTCAAGCAAAATAACCTCCCTGCTTCTATTAATAGTCAGGGATCACATTCATTGCTGATAGCTCCAACAGCAGCTTTCTGTACGTTGCTCTAACTGTAACACCCTTCCTCACTTCTCTTTGGGTATTTAGAGTCACTGATTTCTATGAAAATCCCGGTTCCTGTTTACCAAGCGTATTTCACAATGCATTAGGAACAAAAACACCCAAGGAATAACCTCACTACAAACCCCTCATAAGGTAAAATACTGTGCTTGCATGAAAGGACAGTTTAGTAACAGGTCCAGGGTCTCTCCTGATCAGCATGGACACATGGGGAGACGATTCTGCCTCTCTACTCCACTCTCATAAGACCCCACCCGGGGGATTTCTGCATCCAGCTTTGGAGTCCTCAGGACAAGGAGGACATGGATCTGTTGGAACAAGTCCAGAGGAGACCACAAAGATGATCAGGTCTGGAGCACCTCTGCTATGAAGACAGAGAGTCAGGGTTGTTCATCCTGGAGAAGAGAAGGTTCCAGGGAGATCTTATTGCAGCCTTCCAAAGGGTAGATTTAGATTAGATCTTAGGAAGAAAATCTTTACTGTGAGGATGGTGAGGTACTAGAACAGCTTGCCCAGAGAAGTTGTGGATGCCCCATCCCCGGAAGTGTTAAAAACTAGCCTGAATGGGGGGCTCTGAGTAACCTGGTCTAGTGGGAGGGCGGTTGGAACTCAATCTTTAAGATCTGTTCCAGCCCGAACTATTCTCTGATTCTACAATATAACTAACATGCAAATGAGAAACGCTTCAGAGTTTGTTAGGAATTCAGACACTTAGACAACAAGCTACCTTCCTATACAAGCTAATTTCCAATAAATACTACTTGCCATTTTCCAGAAGACGTTTCCCGTTACCCTGCAATCTCCCACACCTAGCATCTAGATATTCAGACTTCAGTTATTATTTGCCTGGCTCCAAAGTTGATACAAGTTCCCGAAGTTCTAGAGATCAGGTGAACAAACGTGTTTGGAGAAGGAACAATTCTTTTCAACTGCAGCAGGGTTAGCCTTGTGGCTTGCAGACAATTAAGCCTCAGGCCAGGTCAGGGCTTTCCTGGGTAAGTTTATTTCTACTAGGCTTCTCGTAAGTTTAGCTATCCGCTGTGAATACTGTATGACTTATGAGAAAAGCCTGCTACCCAGTGTGGAAATTTCGTTTCATTTGTGAGTTGTTTTGCAATGCTGTCATTACAAGTTTCCAGCAACATATTGGGCAATAACAGAGGAAGAAACACACACTCATTATGCAGGATAAAAAAACAAAAAAACCACTGAGATGTTGGACATCTTAGTCCTTTTTTTTTTTTTTCTCCTTTTTGCATTAAAATAAGGAGGGTTTGTCGTTAAAGACACTGATCTGTAACTTGATTGAAAAACTCAACCAACATCAAACAGTTCAGAACCTCAATCTGACAGCCTTACATACAAAACACTAGGTGAATAATCATCTTTCTGGACCATGTAACTACATGTAGCTATAGGTCCATACATGTATGTGTATATACATAACTGTACGTGCATACACACACATACAAAACTAAGTACATAACCATAGAATTGGGGACAGAAACCACCGTTTTCCTCAGCCATCTTAAAGCACAGCGGTTTCTGTTTCCTGCACAAAATAAAAATCAGATTTAAGAAGAATGATGGTGATTTTTTCACCAATTTTGTGCATCTTCTATTTCCACCTTGCATCCCAATTATCTTTTCTGCTTATGTTTGTAGCCTGACCAAGCCACTGTGAAATCTATCATGGTCACATCATTTTTTTTTTTTTTTTCTGGTTAACCTTAAGCCAAGAGGAAGAAAGTTCATTTTTTAAGCAACTATTATGAGAAAACACAGTGAAAACAATTCTTCATCCAGCTATACCAAAGAAATCTAGGCTTGCAAACACTCCACTTTCATAGTCTCTGCATATAAAGCAAGCAGAATCTGCAAGCTGTAGTCAGCTTCTACAGTGAAATCAACGTAAAGAAGTAACAGTATCTTAAGAATTTACTGAGAAAACAACAATGAAAATTTCTGCTTCAATGAGAGGGATTAAATCATTTACAAACTGAAGTCTGTAAGAAGGGCCATTCTTCCCTCCTCCCCATTCAAGTGGGTCCTGCTTTCCTGCACTGATAAGCAGAGACGATTTATGAGGACCAGGTGAAGGACATGTTATGTGATCTATTGCCTGGGAATCCAGACACAGGCAGAGTTCAGCCTTCCATGTCTCAAAGGAAGCATGAAATCTCTGTATGAAGTAACATATTTCCAAAGTTATTCTGAATCAATTTCTAGTATTGGCAAAATTATCTTTCAAGTTATCCTGTAGAAGTAACAATTAAGATTACTAAATTTGTCAAACAGTACACAAGATCACAAAGTTTTGGTATATAAAATTCCTTTTTTAAAAAACAAGGCAGTTAAAACAAATGACAACTTGCAGGTTAATTTACCTCTTGAAAAAGAAAACAAAAACCCAAAGAAAACCAAAGCCTTCAAAACAGAGATACACAAAGATTTAACAACAACATAGTAATCTTTTCTATATCATCTGAGAAGAAATTATTGTTCCCACCTGTAAAATTCTGCCTCTTTTAAGACTCCCCAGACAGCAACCCTTCAAGCAGCCTCCTCTCTCTACAACGACTAGGTATGAGAAGTGAGCTGCAACTTTTCTTTCTTCTTTCAGACGTGTGCACTAAGTAGTGCTGATTAATTGCAATAATACACATACACCAGCCAAATACTGGAAGTTCCTATTAAAAATGTCAGAAAAAAAACCAACCAACCCTCTGCATATTCCTGCCAATTCCTTCACATTAAAAGATACAGACTCGGTATTACGCTCAGTTCGGTGTAACTAGCCAAAGTGTTTACTGATGTCCTGTAAGCCTAACATTAGAACCTATGTGCTTCAAAAAAAGAAGGCGCACGAAGTATGAGTCAGAGAGCTCTTAGTGTCCCCTGCTATCAAAGTTTCTGGAGCCTGCTGTAACACATTAGTAAACAGAAGTGAAGACATCAAGTGGAAGTTCTTATATTAAAAGCACAGCTCCAGATTTTAACAGTTGCCTCTGCAAAGTTCAAGTTTACTCCAGATAGTTTAAAAAGCAAGAAATTGGCATTTGAGACTTCCTAGAAGGTAAAAATTGTAGGTCTTTCAGAAAAAAAAAAAAAAACCAAAAGTCCAAGGAAAAACTGTAATACCATTGACTGGGGTAGAGTCACTTCTGGGAATTAAAACCGTGAGTACGCTGTTCTTTGCTGTTGCTGCTGCGATGGCGGCTGTCCTTGCTGTTGCTGCAGACGAACCTGCTGGGAGTATGGATCCTCAAGAGATTTTACAAAAATAGTTGTTTTAGGCCCCGTTTTCCAGACAATACCGTTTGAATCTATTACAGAGGACTCTACTGTGATGTTGTGGGTGCCAAGAATCACAAAGTTTAACAGAAACTGAGTGCTGAAGTAGTCGTTGTGTGGTTCCACCCTCTGCTCCATTTCATTGGTCATGTTGTCAATAGGA
The DNA here is from genome assembly GCA_013400055.1 of Nycticryphes semicollaris. Lineage (NCBI taxonomy): Eukaryota > Metazoa > Chordata > Aves > Charadriiformes > Rostratulidae > Nycticryphes > Nycticryphes semicollaris. Next base: position 246,033 of record VXBJ01001878.1, read on the forward strand.
ATCTGAGAACACATAGAAGGTTAAAATGACATTTCATATAAACCTGCTAAAATAAAATGTCTGCTCCCTGTTTGGAGAAAAAAAAAAAATAAAAAAAAAAAATATCTTTGTCCTCAATTTTCCTAAACCAACGCATGGGCATGTTTGAGGCACCTTGATACAAAAAGAATTAATTTAATGATGAGAAAGTGTATCTATATACAGAAGCAAGTTAGCTAACAAGTCTTTTTCTCCCCAAGGTTTTAGCTTTCCATAGAGTAATACAAGTCAGACAAACACTGCATACTTCCTAGTCCTGTTTTTCTCTTAGAAGCAATTGACTTTCCCCTCCCTCAAAAAAAAAACCAACCACAAAATGGACCAAACCAGGTCTTTCACTGTTTGTCACACATTAGCAGAACCTGAACTTCAGACGTGCGATCTTTTATAAAACCACTGACTTGAATTTCCTATGTGTTTCCTAAGGCACTACTTAATTTTGACAGCCTTTCCATAAAAAAGAAAAAACAATTACAATAAAGAAATTCTAGAAACTATGCAATAAAATAACCTGTTCCTGCCTTTTTTCCCCCCTGTGGAGTTCCATATGATATATACCTAGATTGAATTTTCCTGATCTTAAGGCATATTCGTAATGACTTGTTCTGAACATCACAAAGCCTCTTTTGTTTGGAAGAAAAGCTGTTATTAAAAATAAAATAAAATAAAAAANAAATAAAATAAAATAAAATAAAATAAAATAAAATAAAATAAAAGTACCAGTATACAGCAGACTTAAAAATCCCAGATCCCTTCAATTCACTGTGGCTGTCTCTGGCCAGTGCTTAAGTGTCAACTGTCAAAAGTGAGACGATTACAGACGAACCCATTCGTTTCAACGTGAAAATTCTGCCATCCAGAACCAAACAAAGGAGCAGGAAAATACAGCAAGAAAGCCTAAGCCTTCTCCTGGCTCTGTTCTATCCATACCTTGTAGTCTTGTCCAGATTTGTTCTGCAGCACTGAAGAGACATTTAGACAGACAGACTGGATTTTACGGAAGAGGCCTGGTTTAGATCCATGCTGAACCACTCCTTCCACCTTTAGGGCCAATTGCTGATTGTTCTGTACAGCAATAGGTTCTGCTGGGTTCCTCGGGGATGGAGACAGAGCAAGCTGAAACACAAGGAAAACAGACCAAAATGTACTTTTATGCCCCCAGAAAAGGAAACAACTCAAGGATGAAACAGACAACCCTCTTACAGAAAAATTTCCAAGGAGGTCTTTGGTAGGGAAACCAGCAAATGGAAACACAGAACTTACATCTGAGACTTGTTACTATAATAATTAATAAGCATTATCACAATAGTAGATGTGGTCTTTCATTAGTTGTACTTCTTCAAAAATCAGCAGAAAAAAAAAAATCTTCTACAAAATAGCTACAGGTAAATACATTTATCTGAATAAAGTATTAAAGTGCAGTAAATATTAAAAATCTTAAGGCTTTCACTTTTCCCAGAAAAAAAGAAGCACTTGAGTAAAAGGAAAAAAAACAAAAACAAAACAATCGAAACCCACTGAAGGTCACATACAGCCATTCGTAGCCAGCTGATAAATATTACAATTTTTTTCCAAGATCATAGACGTTGCTTTTTAAATGAAAAGGAAAAACAATATAAATTTAGAAATTTAGTTACCTTCCCAGGACTAGATCATTATTTAGCTTTGCAGACTCAGAATCAACAAAAATTCCAGTTAGATTTTATCTTTAAGGCTTTGCAATCAAAGAACTGAATGCTACTTGCCTAAGTCATAGCTTAGTTGTTCTTAATGATCCTATGAACACATTACTCTAGTTATTCCTTATAGATAAACCCAGATGCTATTTGCAGTTAAGTGTCTTCACTAAAAATGCTGAAGCTCTGTGCTTTCAGTAAGGCTTTTCTCATGAAGTAAAGACTCTACAAAGAGAAGTTTTAGGCCACATTTCAGCAGTACTTACCTTAATACTTGTAGACTGCAGCTTTTGGAAAAAGTACCTTTGAAATGAAAGGGGCACCTTCAACAATGCAATGACAGCATTGCTCAGACAAGCTGTATGCTGTAAGAAATAGAGCCAAAACACTTGAGAAAAAAAAATAATTGATAGCCTAGGAAAAAGATGTGCATTGGAGGTACTGGAACTGCAGTACTTTCCACTAGAAGTCCAGAAATATATCGATAGAGTAATAGAATGACAGCTAACAGATAACATAGAATATCACTATGATGACAGGGACTACATTCAGCCTCTCTGTTTATGTTCTGCCCTTTATGGAGAAGGTATTCTGCTCCAGAAAGAACATGGAGGCCAAGAAAAAGAAAAATCCAAATAATTTCAGTCATAGTGTTAAGAGTCAGCAGAGCAGGATCTGGTTGAAATGGTCATACACAAAGCCTTCACACACAAATAAGCAACAATTCCTCTCCAAGCAAACAAGGCTGGCATTCACCACAATTTAATGCGATGCAACAGTTAAGTTTTAACCCTCTTGACTTCTCTGCCTTTCCCCCACTACACTATACTGTCCTTCTGGCTTGGGTGAGTGAAGGCAGCGCTACTGAAGTCACCGAGCTGCACTGGTATGGAGTCAGTGACAACGAAGTTTACAGTGTTTGCTTTTGCTACATTTTACACAACTCATTCTTCTTTTCTATTTGGAATAGGTAAGGACTGTTGAATTATAAACAAGGCAAATAGCTGCGAGTCACAACAACTGAAAAATAAACTACATTGTTGCCATCACCAAGCGCTTCAGCTTTACGATGTTCACTAACAGTAAAAGTCGAAAGCAGGCTAGCCCTGTAAAGAAGTATGTTTATCAGCTCTCTGTTTGCATTCAGCACACTTTACATTGTGTTCTCTGATGACCTGCATAGATAAGAGAAACGCTATACTCACAAAACACAGTATTAACTGCCAACAGCTCAGTGACCAGTGCTGGAGCCTCCAGCGCTGTGTGTGGTAGGGGACATCGGCAGGAGCAAAGAGAATACACTTCAGTATTTGAATGAGAGTGTGGTTACAGATGTCTTGTCAAACCTTTGTTGAAGTATTTCTGAAGTAGTGAGTCTCCATAGAGACCATTTGTGCCAGTAAGAGACTATGTTAATTAACTGAGTGTGCTCTTCAGTTTCTTGATCACCAACCATGGAGCTGCTGAGTTTTTGGAACCTTTGTCTACAGAATATACATCGAAAATAACTTTTACTTGCCAAGTAAGACACAGGAGCATACTTCCTGTTGAGGGATTCTACTTCTTCCAATACGTGATTAAATACAGACATCATTCTTCTTTCATATTCACTCTCCACATGTGCTGTTCCATTTGAGCTATATTCCTGGAAACTAAAAAACAAGGCTTTTCATTGTATCTAACATACTTGCTTCATTGTAGTCTGGGAGGCTCACTCTCAAACAGGCACAAGACCATCCCCTGTTAGAACTTGAAATCCATTAAGAAATTAATTATGGCTTTCAAACTGTTCACCGTTTCTTTATGATTTTTTTTTCACTGTAAGACTTAAGGCTTTACATTTAAACCCTTTCTTAACTGCAGTTTATCCAGCACTTTCTGTCCCCACCCTCTCTCACCTGAAGCAGTTACAGGTCTAACAGACTAAGCATGCTTAATTTCCCCTAGCTTTTATTTAAGCTTGCAGTGTTTATAAAGTTTTTAGAAGTCTCACAACTCAAGGAAAAGCAAGAATACCAGCCTTAAAACTGAATCTGGAAGATTACAATCCCACACTTCGAATATAGCTCCATCTCCTAAACACCTAATGTTGTTAAGCTGTGGACTTCAAATTTTCCACAAGTCAGATCAATATATCTTCTAAGCAATGCTTAATTCTGAATGAGTAGGTCAGTCACTTAGAATGTTCACGTTTATTTCCAGTTATAAAATCACACATTTATAAATATGTTAATCTGCATTATCTTCCATTTAATCTTAGCCTGAAGTTTTAGAGTGATTCAATTTATAGGTATTTTAATATGATTTTTTAGTGGGTGTAAGTTCACTGTTAAAAAAGAGTCAAAGGTGATGGATTTACATTAGAAGTTTAACCTAAGATAGTGCATATATTTTCAAGACTCTGAAAGAAACTAATGTATTCTTACAAGTGGAAACAGCAGGTATGGGAGAACAACACAAGTTAAAATAGGTGGCTAAAGAAAACAAGAAACATTGGTTGGTGGTTTTGGTTTTTTGTTCTTTTTTGTTTGTTTGTTTTTTAAATGCAAGTCTATATTGAGAACACTATACTGGATTTGTCTTCAAGAGCAAAATCAGTGTAAAATTCAGAACCCAAGGCACAGTTCCCAGCCTGCCAAGTATAGCACAGCAGCAACAGGTCCTAAAGCCTGCCCAGAGTAGAGTTAGAAGGGTCTAGTGAGAAACTTTCTGAACATTCTTTGAATTCCTAGGCTTAAAATCCCAAGGAATCAGAAATAAATAGCAAAGAAGTAAAAAGTTAACTATCAAAGCTACCTTACAGACTCTGGATCCAAAATAAGAGCTTCTATTGCATGTGAAATCAACAGGCAGCTCTGCTGTTGTCTGTTATTAATACTAAGGAGTTAAAAAACTTACAAAGTTGGCATCTGAAACAAGAAATGCAGTATATTTACTGGCACTTATTTCTCTAGCTTTTGTCAAGTAACCCTACAGTTATTACTCCTTTAGTAAACAGAGTAAGAACTATAAAAACCCCAAGTTTTATGCTGTTGCAATTTTTGTGTCATAATTTGTTCATAAAGTAATTCCAAACAATAGTATGGCAATGGTTAGTTCCAAATAGGTTTTAAGCAATTGATGCCTAATTTTTATGGTACTAACTACTTAGACAAGAGGATTTTTAAGCTTCATGCTGTCCACATGAGAAGCAGACAAATTCTGAGATTTTAAAAGGATACAGTTCTACGTTCCTTAGAGTTGCTGAATCTGCATCAAAAGATGACTGATACAGATCTCCATACCGTGTAGCCAGGTTTCGGAATTCCTCCATTGAGTGTTTCATCTACAGAGACAACGTTGATAGTGAAAAAAATAAAAAAGCAAAGCAAAGCAAAACAAACAAAACCCCACACATCCAGAAAACTATTACACTATAACATACAACACTGAATGGACAAGACAGCACATGCTGGAAAAATACATTAACTTTTACACACAGATAAAGATCAGGGTGACAAACTATTACCCATGCATTAAACAGATATTTTTCCTGTAACACAGCATCAACATACCCTCCTTGAGTTAATAAAAGAACAACAACAAAACCAAAACAAAAACCCAACCAACCATAAAAACCCCTCACCAACAACCTCCCTCATCCCCTACTGGTAAATCCAACTGCTCTGTCTTTCAAAGACTACCCACTGATTCCTTCTTGCAGACTACATGAATTTTTAGAAGCAAACTATCTGGGTCTTCTGTAGAGTATCAAGTCAATTGTCAACACTCACTGAAAGGAGTTGCAGTACGATCCTAAAGAGTGTATTTCTCCTTAGTGTAATCACAGTGTCTGAGGTGTTTCAATACAAAGTGTGAGAGGTCTCACTGCAAGTTTGAGTGTACCGAGTGGCTTACTACATGCATATCCTTGGAAGCTGGCTGCACGAACGTGTAAGAAAACACATGTACATGCTCAGCCTCAAAATACAGCCTGCTACAGGCAGATATTTTTACAGCTACGGGTGAAAACCAAGGCCCACTATTTAGCAAAGCTCTTCACTGCCACTTTTCTTTTGTCAGATGCGCTTGCTGAGAAGCAAAATTCATACCAGTCATTAACGTAACTGCACAAGAGTGAAACAAGAACACGTGCCTGGTTAGAGATGCGTCCACACCTTTGCAGATCATTTCCTGACGTCATAGCAATCGTTGTAGCAATAGCTGGTGGTGGACTTGTTTTTAGGCTGTTGCAGGTACAAATAAGTTGAGAAAAAGCTTGCAGAAGGTCAATCCTGAGTTTCACAAATCCACACTGAAAGCTCAGAGGATTAAGAGGCGTACTAGCAGCCTGAAACACAGTAATAGGAATGTTGGCAATCCAGGTCAAACGCAAACACGACAGAATAACATTGCAATGTCACTGAACTGTCTCAGACAACTGAACCCTTCAGTTAATTTCTAAAAACTGCTTTTTTAAAACTATGTTTAATATATTGGCTCAATTTAAATCATACTGAATATAAATCATACAAAATTTCAGTAATTACTAAGCCATTTCAAGTTGACTTAAGCGGTTACAATGATATTAGGGCATCTATTTCCTCTTTTTCCAAGGCCAAGTCATCAAGTTTCAAAGGACATTACTCCAGACAGTCCCTGCAATAAGAGAGAGCACACTGAACTGGAAGGCCAACAGAAACACAAAAGACTGAAAAAGCGATTCTCTACCAGAAGAGAAAAAAATAACTAAAGTTACTCGCAGCAAGAAAAGGGGTGATAACCTTTGATTTTTTTTTTTGAACACTGAAATGGAGAGGAACATTCCGAAGGCACTGAACCTTGCATTTGATAAAGGCAGAGACACAATTCAGTGACAACTAAGAACAGTAAATAACAGAACTCCAGGAGAGTAGACATGCTGCTATTACTTAGAAAATATGTGTGAAACCTTACTCCATAAGAGCTTATGTGACTTCTAGAAGCATCTATGACAGCTTAGGACACCCAGGAGGGGAGAGGCTGCAGCACACAAGATTTGATACTAGTTAAGCCAAAAACACACTACTTGGTTTTCTTATGCTGTTGGATTTTGAGAAGAGTACAGTTCTTTCTTTAGGGAAAAAAGCCATCTGCAAAACAAAGCACTGGTACCTTCTCTTACTCAGAGAATAGAGGTATGTTAAACTCACACGTCTTCCCCAGTCCCTCTTATTCCTCAATAGAAAAGGTTGCTTCTGGAAGGAAGAAGTTGTAACTCATGCCAAAACCTTGCTAGGAATCATTCCTTTGTCAGCAGGAAGCCAGCAAACTAGTTTCTCACAAAACACCACATCTTCTGAGAACTGGTCCACTATTGACCAAAGTAAGGAAACTTCAGCCAACTGCAACCACTTTAAACTACTGAGCTAGAGGTCAAGCACAGAAATAAGGATATTTCACCATTTGAGCCATTCAGCCGCTCTTATCTACCACTTTGCTCTCCCTTCTTCAAGGGCATAAAAAAAAAATAATCCCTTTTGAATGGAAATTGTTCAGTGTATTCTGCAAGGGTGGTTTCAGAAAACCCTCTGTGGAAGAGATCTCACTGCAGTGTAATTGCTCTACAGAGACCACATGCTTTTACAGAGAGTGAAGTACCAGTACTTGTATCAGAAAACCCAGACGTTTTTAGTAGCACAAATTGGACTCGATTCTTGTAAATGGAAATACAAGCTGGTCTCATTAATACTGCAATTTACCTTATCTGCTACCCATACAGCCATGGGCAATAAATGAGTTACAATTCTTTTTTGAAAATGACAAAGAGCTCTCGCTCTTTGGTCAGACAAGTTCTTCAAACACCACCACTTGCTATCAACATACTTGGAGCTACGGACGCACAATCAATGGTTATATTCATGCTCTGCTCAAATTCTGAATCCTCTCTAGATTACCAGCAGTGAAAAATAAGCATGATGAGATGCACGTTCTGTGCCAGGAAGAGCAGGTCCTATTCAAAAACCTTTGCTAACTATACAAGCAAGTACACAGCAAGACAGATAGGGACTGTGGCCAATACACTGTAAATCCCTGTCCTTCCCCCTCCCAACCTTTCATCCATTGAGTAATGGGATTTTTTTTTTTCCTCAAGTGGACACACTCACATGAGAGAACATTTTGCATACAGCAATGCAAGACATCTGCATGACTATCAAGAAGAAACTGAGAAATGTTCTGACAAGATCAAACACTGTCTGAATACTCCCTCAATGCTAAATTGGTTTGACTGAATATCTGCAGCAGCTTACTGGCATAGTGTCTTCCAGGTACAAAGTGGACGGCTACGCAGGGTTCATCACATGCACTAATGCCCTGTGGTACCACCAGTGCCAAGTCATGCTCTACACTGAAACAGCAGCAATGGTAAAGGTAAGGCCAGAGGGAAAAGACACCAAAAAGTCCTCAGCAGTAAGGCTATCATGCACTTATAACACTTTGCTCCCCTTTGAGATGCTGAATTCTGCAAGATGCAAGCAGTGAGTGGCTCCTCTTACAGCTGATATACTAAGCCTAGTTAGGAATTTATCCAGAGTGATACAACAAGTCACCAACAGCCAGCAATAAAACCCAATTTCCTCTTCCCTTACCCTCTGAAACCTGCACTTACTGTACTGTAGTCCTCTAGACTAAAACAACCCACAAGAAAGTGCTTTTCTGGGTGCAATACCTACATGCAATATGCAGGAAAAAAATCAGCAGAGGAGATGAGGACAAGAATCATTTAACAGAAAACCCCCAAACTCTAGGGAAAGGCTAATTAAATTACTGAATCATAGAATGACCTATTTAAGCAGGTTATTTTCCTGACTGTATTAAATATTAACATCTAATTAGATGAGGTCCCCCTCTCAAAGTCTTCTACACATTACAGAAATCTTGGAATGCTGAATTAAAAGGCTTATTCTCCGAGCCAACAAGCTCAAGACAAATACTTCAGTAATGATGGAGTTTTATCTCAGAGGACAAAGATGGAAAATTTACATCTTTCCTGCTTATTCAGGGACAGTTTATTAATAAAGAATAATAATATCTAAATTTTAGTAAACATTAATACCTGAATTGTCACAACAATGACAATTCAAGTAACTAAGAAAAACCAGCTTAATTCAAAAGATATACAGAAACTTTATGTAAAGGTTTCTTCATGGAAACTAAAATAGGAAATAAATTATTGCATGAAGCTGGATTGTCTTTTGTTAAGAAGCAACTTCATAGTAAGAATGGAAGGTCTGTATTCATTAATGCTTTTACTGTTTAAGAGAAACATAGCTAATCACACTTAGCTGAGCTACAGGATTGTCTCTATGAAGATGCAGTGTGTTACTAGTGGCTCTTCCCCGCAGGCCTCTCAAAAAAGAGAGCCTGGCAGATGTCAGACACCTTTAAAAACTTTTCAGAGATTTAAGAACAGAAACCAAACAGCCCTGCTGCAGTACCCAGAAACTTCATCACTAAAGTAGATGATCTGTGCTAACCGTCAGTGACGCTATTCCTTTGTGATAGGATTTTAAAGCTTCAGCAATGCAAGAAAGCGCTGAGCTGTAGTTGTCCTCCTGCAAACCTGTCAGGCACTGTTCTGCATGGGAGAACTCCTTCAAGCTGTTCAGCCAGAAGTAGAAGTGTTCTGAAGCCACTTGAGTCAGGAGGCTTTGATACAGTTCTCTGGCCATGTCATGGTTGCCCTGTAACGACAAGAATGTTTCCAAGAAGGGATATGAAAAAAGACTGTGGGTTTCTATGAAACAAATACAAATAAGGGAACAGCAACATCTCCAGAACTACCCTTACTTTAAACATAGAAATAGTGAAACTTCTTCCAATTATTTGCTCAAGAAAATCCTAACAGTAAAAAAAGAAAAAGCACAAATGCTTATTTTATAATATCAGCCTTTATGAAGTATAGAATTTATTTACACAAGATGATTCAACAAGAATTACTTTTACCCCATACCAGGGTAATATTAAGGCTTCTACATAATTCAAACTCAGCTGTGACTTTATTGGTAAAGGGAAAAGGGAAACAGTGTTTTCTTCCTTCGCATTGAAGAGAAGCACAAATCAGGATGGCCTATATCACCCTCTAAAGAACAAATTAGGCATGTGCTCAAGAAAGTACCAAGTCATCACTTTCTTCCTTCTCAAATACTTCAAAAAAGACAAGTGAAAACCTGTTCTGCTGGGATGACCTCTCTAAATAGCATATATCTGAATAAGCATTCCAGGGGATTAAAAAGGAAAGCTGTTTGGGGCTTTTTTCTGTAATCCTGTGTGTCGTCCCCCCTGCCTCGCAATTCATTTCCTCCTTCAAAGTCCCATTTTCCTTACTTTCTTTTTCCACTTCAAAGAAGTCACTATCATCCTTCTAACCATGCCAAACCTTTTTCCTCCAGGTATTTCCACTTACCATTCTGGAAGCCTGCCTGGCTATCCTGTAGGCTGTCCATCCATTGGAGGCATTCTCAAGCTGCTGTTTGATAACAGTCTTGACTTCTGAAGATAAAACTTTTTGACTGGAAACAAATATCACTGTGGCAAGAGAAACCTAATGAAGAGTAGAGGGATGAGGAAGAGGGTTATACCTCAAGAACTACAAACAAGGAAAAAAAGGCCAATTCTGTTTCTTAAACTACCAGATATTATCTTGATTCTGGACTCAAAGCTACGTAGAAGATTACATATACATTTTAACTGAGGAACTTTTCTCAATCACATATCTTTTAAATAGTTACAGCAACGTAGGATTTCTTGCAGATGAAAGTGACTTTCATTTAAAGAATCTTTACTGTGACTTTACTTAAGATATTTCAAATGCTCTAAACGAGTTAACAGGACACTTGTCATTTCTTTCTTAAAATTCAAATTAATTTCCAAAGAGATGAAATAAAAGCATTTTAATCTCTTACAGTGTACTAAAAACCATGTGAGTTGGAGTACCGTACATAAGTTGAGCTAACTGCCATTTTGTTTTTCCTGTAACCATTATTTTACAGATGCTCCAATAACTTCAATAGCCAGGTTTGTCTAAGCAGCGCCATCTGCTGGAAAACACACTGCATAGTTCAGGTCCATCTACAAGATACCATTTTTGACATTGAACACTGACGTATGTAGTCTGAAGTTAAAAGCAAAACTGAAAACAGTGGATATAAAAGACTGGCACACAAACTCGGACATAACAAAAAGGCTTAGCTGCCTTTTTAAATAAAATCTACTCACAGTAGTTAGTAGAAAGGGCTTTTCACCAGGAGGAGGTCTTACCAAGAGTTCCTGCTTTTTATCTGTGGCAGATCGTCCAATTAATTTGTAGAGGTCCATTAGGTCTCCTAGCATCCCATCTGCTAGGACAGGCAGCTGCATGGCAATAGCTGCTAAACAGTGGCACATGAGAATCCTAGCGGCGTCCTGGGCGCTGTGCAGCTGGGTCAGCAGGGATTCAACTACCGACTGGCTCAGGTGAGGACGGCACTTGACCAGCTTCACCATACAAGTTAACGTGATCTGCAACTCACACAGCCAACAGGTACAATAAACACCACACCTACTGAAAAATAAAAAAGCCAGACACGCTTATCTGCAAGTATGATTGCAGAAATTTATAAAAGATCTGGTATTTTCAGGACCCCGTACTCTACAAAAGATGAGAATTTTTCCTAAGAGCCCAAGCCTCTCTCCCTGTAGTCACAGCACAAAAATGTTATCACAAATTCAAGAAATTATAATCTTCTTTCTCACACTACCACCCTTTACAGGTAAGTAACTAGAGAAAATTACTTGTTATGCAACTTATGAAGAGGGAAAATAAAAATAATAGCCTATAAAAGTACTATAATCGTGTACATTGCATTCCCATCTCCAATTCTCTTCATTCTCCAGAGATACCTCCATCCCATGTTCAAGTTCATATTTTATTAGAGCTGCTCCTCAGAGGAATGCATTTTTTTCCTCCTGAAACAATCAACTTACTCCAGAGCTGAGAAGAGTTGCACTACAGTAGTTGTGGTCAGTTTCTCTACTGCTCTGAACTCTGATTACAGACAAAACAGAAAAATCTTCATTTCCTTCCACTATATTATGTTTCTCTTTCATTACACAGGTTATTATTCTAGCTTTCAGTTGCGCTAAGGGAAGACAACAGTAATCACACCTTTAAGGTTGCCTGAGCTCCTGGACTCTCATCTTGACTAGAAAGAACAAGAAGAGCTTCTAAGCCAAAAACCGCATCTTGCTCCAAAGGCAAAAGATCTAAGGAAAGGAAAACAGAGTAAGTTAGTTCCCTGCTACATTTTCTGACCGTAATTGGTGTAATGCTCGCGCTGCTGTTGCAGTCATGACAGGTAAGTACCTTCCTCATATTCTGCCTTACCTTATTTTGATTAGGAACAACTCTGCCATCCCATGTCTCAGCTAAGCATGCAGCAGTCACATTGTGACATTTGTAAAACATGCATAGATCTCTGGAATAAGACTTCTAAATACCCTGGTATTATTTTGCAACAGACTTTGTGCAAAGAGTTTTCAAAAGCTGACAAACAATTCACTATTCTTACAGCAACGGTAAGACAAGCATTTATTTAGCACCATTTCTACCACGCTCAGTAATTTTCTGAAAATTTACGAAGATGGAATCTTCCCAACCATCCATAAAAATCATACAAAATATTTTCTACTAGATTATAGACCCAATTTTTCATAACCAGCATGAAGGATCAGACACATTTACAGACAGGTTTACAGACAAGACCAGTTAATACATGCTAAGTGCACAAGCGTGGCTGTAAGCAGACACATTTCATTGTCCCTGCTTCCATTTACCTTTTTCCTGACAAGAGGCTGATATATTAGTCAGAATTTTCACACCATGAGCTGCAATGCCACGGTTATTATGGTAACAGCACTCCTGTGCTAGTTTTACTAAATCAAATGATCTCGCAGTTGTAGCTGCTGTTCCTAAATAAAGACAAGACAAACAAGACATAAAACAGCACAGTCCATAATTACATCACAGATCTTTTCAAGTATGCTCTTCTGCAAAAAAACCTGTATTGACTTCGGATTATTATTTTTCCTAAGAGAGGAGGTTTAAAAGAGAAGATGAAAACATATCTTTCCCTCTTTCTCTACCCACAGAGGCTCTCCCTCTCCCTCCATTCCTGAACACCATACAAATTAGACATACATTGAGAAAGAATATTTGGGTCTAAAGACTGATGTTTCAGGGTCTCAAAGAAATACTACCTTAAGAAACATTACATCCGATTAAAAAAAGAGTTAGTGACCATATTAATTATTAAGACATATCAAAATTACTTAAAAGGATGTACTATTTTTCTCCATTTCTGCAGCTGATGTAGTTAGGCTCATCATACTCATTAGGGCAGTCTGGCTTTCAAGAAGGAAAAAAGAAAACAGTATGAGTACATTTTGAGAACAAAATGCCTTGAATCACCTTAAAGTGTCTAAAATTTTGCCAGAGTATGGCCCCAAGGCAGACAGGTTCACCTGGTACTGAAGCACATTGTTCCCCCAAGGGTGGCATAGCTTGACTGTGCCAGGGTAACATGCCGACCCACTCTCACACCATTTTGTCTCCATGCTACTCAAAAACTACGCAGATCTATGGTTTCAAAGCACCCTAAGCAGGATGCAAGTCAGCCGTTTCAAAGGCATTAGATTTCTTCATAAAATGAAGAAAAGTTGAAGGCACAATAAGCTTTCATATAGCATCTGACCCACAAAATCCAAAACAAAATCTTAGACCATAACCATTCATAGGTGTACAGTATCCCATTTTAAGTTTATAGATGATGAACACAATCTGACTCCCTCCTAGTGTTCTGAAGTTCAAAAATAGTTTAAGAATACACTACAAAGTGTTTAGAGGGCACTACCAGTAGATAGTCAAGCCAATAAAAATGCCAGAGATAATAACCTAATCTTCTAGTCTTCTTACCTGGAGCACTGCTGAAGTACTGTTTAATGGCAATGGTCCCCGATAACGTGGAAAGAACTGATAGCATGCCCAGCTTCAAGCTGTCGTAAGGAGTGTGAAGAGCAGATTCACAGAGAGCCTAAAGATTAGCAGAAGAGATACAGAGGGAAGAGAGTCCAATCAGCTATCTGTAATAAACATTTAGTTGCGCTCATCTGAAGAGTTTTGAGAGTCAAGATTTTTCCACAGAAAATGCTATATTGAAATCAAAACTTAGGAGTCACGTCCCGAAGCATCTGTTTTAGTCGACTGAGGACACGGCTGGCAGAAAAGTGACAGAGGGTCTCATATGCTATGAGACACCAATTACAAGTAATTCATTAATTAAAAATAAGTGGTAAAAATATTACCAGGTCTCATTGATCAAACATTGCAAAAAGAATTTAAGATAGCTCTCCAGTCTTCAAGGCGTGCTGATCACTTTGCCTTGTAACAATCTGCAGGGTTTTATGGAAGTATACATCTCTGAAGAAGCAGTTTCAAATGTAATTTACTTCAACAGTCCTGGTGTCCAAGAAAGTACAAAAGTTTAAGTTTTTGGATAAGCGTCTTAAAGCTTATTTTATTTTTTAAACTCATTAGAGTAGAGCTCTTGTCATACTTTCGTGCCTTTTGACAAATCATCTTAGGCATTATCACATGTAGATTGCAATAACTCTTAAAATGCACATTGTTGTCAGATTCATTATGCTAACACTTTAGTCATTGTCAACAACTTAGTCAATCACTGGGTTTGGAGGAGTTTTTAGTCAACATGAGACACAAATGTAAGTTTATTCTGCCTCAGAGAGCACCAAAGCTCGATGAAGGAAAACGCAGAACTAGTTCCACAGCACAAATAAAACCCTAAATAGTGTTCTCACCAGGTATATGTTCTTGTATGGTGTAAAATTCTAAATAAATTTGCAATATGTACCAATGTAGTATTTTGCTAATCTACGGAATAGCATGGCATCAACAAGACAGGAGAAGGTACAATGATTAGGACTGAAAATGAGTCTTGATGTCTCCCAAGACACCGATGTTTCTACTCCAGTACTATTAGATCACCACTCAGGGCATATTTGAAACAGTAACAGTGAAGAATGGCAGGCGCACAGAAGAATTAACAAGATGGACCACGGACTGCTTGTTACTTTCTCAGTCAGTAGGAGGACTGCTCTAAGCATCAACAGCTTCTAAAGATTATGTCTAGAAATCAGTGAAGTCTCCACAATTCAAAGACCGAGCCTCCGATGTGACCTACACAGGCAGACCCAAAATGCTGAAGAAGTTAAAACTGCTGAAACTCTTGTTGGTGAAAAGATGTGAGAAGCAGGTTTTGCCACAAGAAAAAGGAGGGTCTTTTGCAGTCCCTGATGTATAAACATTACCAAATCATTTAAATATATAGAAAATATATGGAAAAAGTAAAAATGTTGACTATTCTGAAGTCAGGAAAACTCTCCTTACCTCTGCATGCCATTCAGCAAGCAGTAACAAGCTTCAGGCAATTAATTTTGTTCTAACCCAGTCAATGGGTGTAGTTCTGACATCAGTGGTACTTGATCCTACACATCCTACGCATTTCAACCATCAGGACACCTACTTTAAGACACTACATAATAATGAAAAACAATTTATCAACGTCTCTCACTTGTATTGATAACTACCAAGCAGGCATAATGGTTTAGAGTACCATTCTGACTGCAAAGAATCCATGATTAAAGCAATTCCTTAAAATTCCTAAAGGGAAATAATTTTCTGGTATTAATCCATTATGGAGAATAAAGCAGTTCACCACAACAAAAACATCTGCACACTCCAAATCATCTTATCTAAGAATTGGAGTCAAAGGAAAACATGCTTTATTCTCACACAATTAACAAAAATCTGCAGTTTTTCCTCCCTGCTGTCTTATGCTTCAACAGCATATAGCAAAAGTAATTTCCAAGAACAGCAAAAACAAAGAAAAAAAGACTCAGAAAAGTAGAGCTATAAACCTGTGCTGTTAAGTTCTTGAAATACTTACTTTCCCATTAGAATCTTATTCTTTTATAGTCATTT
The DNA here is from genome assembly GCA_013400055.1 of Nycticryphes semicollaris. NCBI lineage: Eukaryota > Metazoa > Chordata > Aves > Charadriiformes > Rostratulidae > Nycticryphes > Nycticryphes semicollaris. Next base: position 261,804 of record VXBJ01001878.1, read on the forward strand.
TTATCAGAAAAGTAGAAAGACAAGGGGAAAAAAGCGTTCATATGCAACTGTGACTGAATGAAAGCAGCAATCTTATCTGCAGTGTTAACAACTACTTCCCCAAATAACACAAATGCGTTATAAATGCCTTTTAGGGTCTGATTCATACAACTGGTGTCACAAGGACGCTATTGACATCAAGGCATTAATCCTAACAAATGAAGTCTAAATGCCATTAGTCCTTTCAGGTATACCTTGCCAGATGACATGCTTTGACAAATTCCAGAGAAATTCACTGTGTTACACAAGAGCATTAATATGTACTCAGTATCCTAAAGTTAATGTAACCATTCAGCTCTCACTTGCATCAGCCTAGACTAGTTTGTCAGATGGAAAAGTTCTGTTCTTACTGTAAAAAGGCCTACAACATGACACATGCCCTTCCTCAGGTATAATACTTCTGCTTTGATCCTCACGGGTCAACTTACCCAACTTGAGATATCTATGAAGTGTTTATTAATACTTGGCTACTCTGCTTGGCAGAGTAACCTGACTTAAGGATATGGAGATGTATGTTCTTTCTTCCTTTACCTCCCAAATTGTTCTTCTGCAAAGAATTCTACAACCAATTGCAAAGTTTCATCTTAAACTTTAGCTTAAAAATGTACAAACCTGAATATTTTCTCTGCTCCACGTATGTGGTGTCTTGTTGGCCAACAACTTTAAATCTTGGATTGCAAGCCTCTTCACAGCCTTCCTGGGGTCATTCTTCAAGTACTGCAACAAAAGCTGGATCTGCAACAAATTAAGTTCATTGTTTGAGAGAAATGCTAGTAGAAGGAAGTCTTTTCAAAAATACTCATGAAGAAGTTTTGAGCATACTCAGCCAAAACTAACTTGCTTTATCTGTTTGATTGCCTGCCACACAGAGAAGCCCCTGCTTAGGCTGTGATGCAACAGCAAGCTAAAACAGTCCAACAGCCCATTTCTACCTGCTCTCCTTGTTCACACGCCCTTCTCTACATCACCATGCATACCTATGACACCCAGAGACCTCTTTCAGCACCCACAGAAATACCATAAAACAAAACTACACTAGTAGCACCAAATGCCCAGAATGCTCATTAATTTGGGTGTTTGCGTGATCTGCAGTTAACAGACAGCAACACAGGCATACCCTGTACGTTCCAGTAGTCGCCAAAAACAAGCTCAAACCCCCAACCAAGCAAAACCAACCCCTACCCAGCCTCTCCAAGGCATTTGTCTGAAATTAAGGGACACTTAAATGCGTGCCCTTTGTTGTGTTCGTCTCCCACAAATCTACAGAGATGCAATAACCAGCACATGAAAAAAGTATGAACATGCTGACCATGGATCTGCTCTCCATCCCCACTCTGGCTACATCACTTTTAAGCAGCATGGGCTGTTGTATTGCAGAAATACCGCCTAAAGCACCATGCTTACCACCATAAAAAAATCCAACCAATCAAAAAAAAAAAAAAAATCCAAAAACCCACCAACAAACCAGCAAAAAGCACATTAAGTGTTCCAGTGTTGTTTCAGTTGGCTTAAATTCAGTACTATCAAAAGCATCTTCCAAAATAGATCGGCCACACCAAAAAGAAGTTTCAGACAGATCAATGCTCTTAGTCTAATGATAACAGACATTAGCCTCTGTAACTGTACAGGACTGAAAGAAAGCAAATAGATTTTCATGACTACTTCACAAAGATTAGTTAGATGAATCTCAAATCTCACTGTGTTCAGACCTGCTATACAAATCGCATCCAAAGCACATTATCAGAACATAAAAACATTGGGGTTTTTTCCATCACTGCTTTCCCATAACTTGGTTTAGAATCATAGATTATAGCAAGATTCTAATTCCATATAGTTCTTAAAGAAAGATATTTTCAAATACCCTCTATGCTACAAAAATATTAATTTGCTTGCATGTACTGAAGGCTAAAGACACACACATGACCCAAGAGAAAGTACAGCAGTGAGAAGTGAAGCCTGGGTTCTACAGATAAGACGAAATGCTTTCAGAAGAAGTCAGTGTTTGCTTCCCTAAATGCTGATTGATCCCAGTTGATTTCAATCCCAGCTGATTTAAAGAACGACAGGTTATTGATCTGTAAAGAAGGGTTCCTGTGTTTTATGGGGTTATCTGGAAAGAGGGCCAAAGAGGGAAAAAAAATATGAAAGCAGCAGCAGCAGCAATTTCCAGGGTATTCTTTCCCTGTAGCACATAGGAGCAACATCCCAGCATATCTATCACAATTTATTTTTGATGTCAGCTAGAATCTGAGGTTTTAAAATGTACTTTAAAGCTGAAGAAATTAATTAGGAAGAATTACCTGTTTGGGAATGTCAACCAAAGAAGAAGCAGCAAGCAGAGTAAAAGTGTGCAGAGTAACAATGACCATCTTGGTAGAGGGGTAGGATGTTACCAGCTGCTGCAGCAGCTGCCGGGAGCTGGATGCCAGGCTGGCGTCATGATGCATGTGCTGTAGAATTGGGATCAACTTCAGTTTCAAGTCCACAGGTGTGGCCAAGCCTGCAACAAGGAAGAGAAACACAGGCAGGATTTTGTTTGTACTGGCTTTTTGCTATACTGAGGCACACAATTCACCTGTGTTGCTATCATTGCTGAATGCAGACTCTGCAGACACCTACGTTAGCTTCAAATAACTCATCTACTGGCTAGCAGCATAACAACAGCAGTACTAAGCACTTTTACAGCTCTTTGAGAAGGTTGCTCTTTGCTTCATTGCAGATAACACACATATTAACTCATCTAAAGCAACCTGCAATAGTCTATGTAAGTTTATTCACCATACTATAGATGAGGTTTTATTCTTTACCAAACAGGCATTTGAGAACTTAGGAGGACACAACAACAGGACATTAGGCTATTGGTTAGCTAATTTCATTGAATAACTGGAACAATTTGAGGATAAGGGTAACAGCATTGTAATATCCAACACTTACATATAGATAATAAGTAATTCTCAGAGAAATTTAAGCTTTTCCCTTTTATCATTCAATATACATATGTACCTTGAATCATCTCACTGATTTTATTGCATATTCCAGCAGCAAAATCCCTGCAGAGAAAAGACAAAGTACCAGGTGAAATGAAAAAGAAATAATACTTAAAAATAAAAATCAACTAAACCACCAAACATTTTATTTTAGTAATAAAAACTTTCACAAAAGAGTGCTTGCCAAGACCTAAAATGTTTTGGAACCCCTGCACATGGGCATGACCAAATGACAAAATAGAAGCTTTAAAAAATGTGTCAAAGTGATAAACTGCACTACATTTTGTTCCCTAACGTGTCTGTAAAATAGTCCTCGATTAAAGCTGCTATTACAATTTGCATTCCCAGATTTATGAGCTTTCCATTTGTGCTTCATATTAAACTTGTACTCAGATTTCTTTACAATATCATTATTGCACATAATTAAATGTTTTCCTATAAATGACACGATTAGCATTACAGAAGAAAATATTAAGGTTTGTGAATGTCATTGTCAATGGAGTTTTCATTCTTTGTAGTATGAAGAACTGAAAAAAAAAGAAGTACTTCTTACTTTGATTGTGCAGAAAAGTTGGCAGCAGCAAATATAGCAGCTTCTACTTCCACGTTATCATGGGAATCCAAACTCTGACGAATACTGTGATGTGCATTCTTCCTTTCTGGAATAATAGATGCCATGCTGCCCAACATCCTGCAGAAACAAATCACAGCAAAATCGGCAAGAACAATGATCATGAAGAAATGCAAGATGAAAGCAAATAGAAATGTAAAGGGACTGGTTAAAAGGCTATTTTTATACAAATACATACTTTTCCGTATCTATTACAGAAACAAACAAAATGCTCAAAGTAGGCATGTAATTAAAAGGCAACAAATTTTGTCACGTGGGTTATGTTAGTGATTTAATAAAAATTTGATTACATGTTGATACCTTTTAGCTTGAAATGGGCACAGCAAGAAGCTTACCAAGAACTCTTATAAAATTAAGGGTGCACTAGGGCACAAAGAAAAAAGTATTTTTAAGATGCTTTTACATTCAATCTCTGGTATCAATACAACAGTTTTACTGCTGAGATGTACTGATGGCTATTTTCAAGACACACATGAAATACACACCATGGCATATACATTCAGTGGTGGTCGAAGTGCCAGATGTCTGAAGTCACAGATTTTAGCCACATGCCAAGAAAGCAAAGTTTCTAGAACATTACCATGACCAAGTAAACAAGTTTCAGATTTTCATCATTTGTTTCTAAGATGTTTTGCTGCTGTGAGATAAGGTTATTACTGGGAATAGTTCAATACCTTTTGTGTAACTGCTAAAAAAGGAGCAAACCAATCTAAAAACTTTGACAATATTGCACAGATACTTTTCATACATATTTAGCATAATCCCATTAAAAGAAGAATGAATGCAGGATTTGCACTGATGGTAATTTTAGCAAGAGTTCTATGCAAATATTTACAGACAGCAATAAAATTCCACAGACAAAGTTTTGTTTTAGCAGATCTTTCTTTCAGTATGCCCTTTCTTACTGACACTTTTTAAGGAGGACAGAACCAAATGAACTGAACATTTTCAACTGGAACTGCTGAACTAACAGCCATTTTAACCTTGCACTTGATATATCCTGTGAACTGATTAGTAATTTAAGCTTTTTTTTTTTAAACTTAGCAGTCTGTAAAGATAGCCCTCAATGCCAGCCAACAAGTGTAATCTTATGTCAGACTACTGAAGTACAACTACAGAAAGAAATGTAGATATATTGTATTTACAGACTTCTGAGACACCAGAGTATGAAAGTGCAACCTCAAATAAATAAATAATCAAAAGAAGAAAGAAATGGAAGTATGAGATAATCAAACAAACCCCTGTTAATGCCTCCCATCTTCCAATGGTGAAAACAGTAAGAATCCTAGATGGATAGAAGAAAGGAATACAAAGGGAGAAAGAAGAGTACTGTTTTTACATTTGGATTCACTTGCACAGGAGCTGGAAGACGCAGCTAAGATGATCATATGAGATAGTGGTAGAGACACAGACACCAAAGCAGCAGGACAGTGACATTAAAGATAATTTTATGGTTTTCCCCATTTGACTCCCAGGAAGTTCAAGCAACCAATACAGTAACACTCCCTGAGAAGTTATTGATCAGAGACCAACATGCACTAAACTTCTAGGACAACAATAAATGAAAAATAGCTGCAAGCATAACAAGGTACACATAAATAAGTTTTGGTTACAAGTTAACAAAAAGTATTTTGACATGTAGGGAAACGCTTTCCTTTTGGTCCTGGTCCACATATATCATAGACAACATAGGATATATTGCATATAGCTACTCTCTGGGTTATGCATACAGTAGGTTCATTTTCTTTCTCTTGAGTACACAGAATTTCTATGGTGCAAATGCTGTTTTGCCTGAAGCCATCCATAAAATTCTCAACATCAGAAATGGTTAATAACCTTGGTCTTCAGATCACAGATCCTTATTGCTCACCCCCTTTAAACAGATGTCTTTGCTTTTAACTCTATGAACAATGCATAAGACGCCTCTTACATTTCATTCATGGTAGCTGAAGATTTTGCTGTTCCAGACTAGCATACTAATGATTAGCTAGAGATTTGAAGTAAGCTAGGTTCATTTATGTAGTACATACCGAAGTGTAATAGCCCGAGCAACTGGATCATTGCTATGAATTACTGAGAAAACTCTTTTGACAAACTCATCCACGTTTAGGATCTTCTCTAGGTGCTTCTCACTCTGCTGAGTAACTTTCAGCACGCACAGCCTCAGGAAGTTGTTTCTATTAGAAGACACACACATTTCTTTATCAGGCTGTTTTATAATGAAAATTCAAACACTTCAAACAATAAATTATTTTAAAAAACCACCTCCCATGAGTAAATAAAAACAAGGAAAGGTCTACGCTTCAGAAGCATTCTATTTAAGTAGACTGATATAGTCAAAAAGACTATAACACACTATTGGTTTCTTTTCTAGCACAAAGAAGTGTCAAATCTAGGCCCAGTTCCGGGGAAATGAATCTGTTGACACCAGACAGGACTGTATGCAGATACCAATTTTGTGCACATTTAGGGAAGTAATTCTGCTAGTAAAGCATGTCCAGGACTGAGACAGAAAAGTCTAATTGCCATTGCCAGGTGTAAGTGAATTTCTTTTCCTTCCTGGAGCCAACAGTGAAGATTCCACAACTGCAACAGAAAATTTTGTAAGCTATTACAAAGTAGCTCCAGTTCCATCACATGCATCATTTGGACACCAGGAACTTGGAAAAGCTATATGGTAGGGCTTTGTTATTAACATGCCTTAGAAATGGATTACGCACGTGTGATCATTCATCTACTCATCAATTATGAATCTGAACATGCCCATGGAGCAGAATTTACACCAGTGAACTTAAACCAGCCAGCAAGTGTATCCTGAAATCAGGACAGGTGGAAAGAAATGGTGTCATTGATCACTCGCTGTCACTTAAGTCCACTACTGACAGGGAAAGCAAGCTTCAGTCAAGCACAACTCATCCTCAACAGAGCCACTACCGCTGTAGTATGGATAAACAAGCAGAAAAACCCCAGGACTGCCCAGGCTCCGGTTCAGCCACATGCCAGGATGCCGCACAGCACTACGGATCAGTGAACGGACAGAAACTGGCCGATGCTACTTACCCCACCCTGAAAACATCAGCTAGCTTCAGGAAAGCCGAATTAATGAGAATAGGGAAAGGGTATTTCTGGAAAAGCCTGGGAAAACGAACGACGGCTTCGCACTGTTCCCCGAGTTTGCCGGATCTGAGGCCTAAACAAAACAACCACCATTACTGGGGAAACCGATGCTCCGTCAAAATCGCGTCCTTCCTCCACCCCCTCTCTGGCAGTAAAGCGGCACCAGACACACCACCCAGCCGCTGAGGACCCAAAGATGGGACAGGACGGGACAAGCCCGTCCCCCATAGCGTGACGGCGGGGATTTTGAGCAGGCACCAACTGCTTCGCTGTCCCTGGGCCGGCCACAACTCCGAACCCACCCTCACCTTTGTCCAGCTCCATGAGGGCGGAGTTGGCGTCCAGTTCTTGCTCGCCATAGCCCGCATCGGCCAGGAAGGACTTCACGTTGGCAGCCATACCGGCACCCCTCAGTGCCGCTCCCCGGCCCAGCCGCCACGCATGCGCAGCAGCCCTCCCGCCACCACAGCCTGAGGGGGACTCGTGCGCAGGCGCCGCGCCTCGCTGAACGACCTACCACCGGGAGCGGGGGTGGCCCAGAAGGCCCTGCCCTGTCTGCGCACCACCCAATCAGAAGAAGAGGGCGGGGCGCAACCGGGCGCCTGCTGGCCAATGAGGGGCCGGCGACGGATTTGGCGGGTCGGTCGGTGGCGGGAGTTGGCGCCACGAGTTGGGTCCGCGCGCGCTGGGTGTCCTTGACCATGCTGTGCCGCGCACTGCTCCGCCGCTCCTCGGCTTCCCTGGCCGCGTCGCCCGGTGAGTATCACGGCCGCAGCGCTCCCACCACCGCATCATGCTGTCCCCTCTCGCCGCCGGATGGCTGGGGTGCTGTAGCAGTGGTCTTGTCGCCCCCGGCTATTCAGGCGCCTCCACAGTGGCTGTGGAGGCTCCACACCACTCCTGCGTGCCTTCTGGAGCGGTGACGTCCGTCTGTCTCGTTGCAGGTCGGTCCTCGCCGCTTCCCCTGCACCATCTCTTGGATAGCTATCAGTGCAGCCGCGATGATGATCATTTGTCTTACGGGGAAACGGGAATGCCGGTCCCTCCCTTCGGCTGCACCTTTTCTGCAGGTAAAGTCATAGAGTCATAGCATGGTTAGAGTTGGAAGGGACCTTAAAGATCATCAAGTTCCAAACGCCCTGCCATGGGCAGGGGCACCTCCCACTAGAGCAGGTTGCTCAAAGCCCCATCCAGCCTGGCCTTAAACACTTTCAGGGATAAGGCATCCACAACTTCTCTGGGCAACCTGTTCCAGTGCCTCACCACCCTCATAGTGCAAAATTTCCTTCTGATATCTAAGTCACCTTCTGAAAGGTTCTTTTAGGGGCCAGAGTGTGGGCATGCTCTCAGTTGTTTGGTTTTGTGGGTTTTTAAAAAAATATATCTCATTATCTGGTTTCAGAGTTTCTTGGTTTAGAATGAGCTGGTAATGGTGTACTTGCACCCAGATGTGATATAGATTGGATGACGGTGCTCCCAGATGTACCAGTGAAAAGAATTCCCTGAGAGGAGCAACTGAATTCATTTAGTGTCTGTTTCGGCTTTGTTTCGGGGTATGTCCTCTTGGTGACAGTGCTAGGTTACACAGCTGAAAAATTTGGCCTTGTTCAAAACATAAAAGAACAGGATGGAGAAGAGTAGGTAGAAATCAAAAGATGGATGTATGTCCCTAAACTTGTAGTGTTTCCCAATGATAAATACATGATGAGTGAAGAAAGCATTAAAGATACTGGATCTTTACGACAAAGCTCTTTCATTTGTAGCACTCTAGTTTTGATGTGAGCCTATAACTTTCTCCCAGGGAGCTTCCTGCTTTTCCAACTGATCCATAAAAAGTACTGAAAGTTGTAGAGGACAACTTGTATAGATACAGAAAACTAACTAGCAACTATTACAACTGGTAAGAGAGGCCGTTACTTCAAAAGTTGTCCCTGGAGCCATTTGATTGCCCACATGTAGTAGTTCCTGAATGGAACATCTATAAAAAATGCTTGCCAATATTTCTGCATTTTTGAACATTTAAATGGCTGTGTAAATACTGTTTATTTCACAGCTATCTATTTGCTGTGTCCTCTGTTTAAAGTGTTTGTAGCCCTTCACAAAGACTAGGGGCACCATTATGAATCAGCTACATAACGCATAAATATGTCTTAATTCCTTTTCAGCCCCGAATTTGGAGCATGTACTGGCAGTTGCAAATGAGGAAGGATTTGTTAGACTGTATGATACTGAAGCTCAAACTACCAGCAAACTCATCTTTAAGGGTAAGTGTTACATAGAATGTGACCTTCATTTGATGTGGCGAATGTGATTTACTGGAATCAAAGCAAGTTTTTGCAAGGCATTTAAACATAAGCATGGGCAGTACTTAAAGCCTTTTGTATACTTCACTGAGTCTTCTTTACAAAACAACAGCACGAGTGTGTGCTCTTACAACAGCAGTTGTAAATTAATTGTTCTCTGTTGCCTAAGGCAAGCTCTTGGCAAGTTTTCTGATTTCAGTGTCTGATGTTCCTTAGCGTTCTGCAAAATATGGTGTGATGCGCTGAACTAATCTTGGCTTTTGTTTTCTTGTTAGAATGGCAGGCTCACTCAAACGCTGTATTTGACCTTGCCTGGGTACCAGGGGAGCACAGGATTGTAAGCAGTCTTTTGCCATCTAACTTTATTTTTAATGCTTAGGCAACTGTGTGCAGAAAATGACTAAAGCTTTTTATTTTTTGTGCTGAAGGTCACTGCTTCAGGAGATCAGACAGCCAAGGTGTGGGATGTGAGAGCTGGCGAGCTTCTTGGCATATGCAAAGGTCATCAGTGTAGCCTCAAGTCAGTTGCTTTTTCTAGATTTGACAAAGGTAAATGTTGATATTCCCTATTGTTTGGTTTTTCATTCTTCTTTCCCCCTGACACATTGGTACTTTTGGGGCTAAAAAAGGCAGTTACAAATGGCAGAGGCCAAGTAAGGAGCAACCAGGCAGTGAGGCAAAAATAACTTGTTGGAACTTCATAGTGACCTGATGCTCACATCTGCACATTTCTCATCTTGGACAAGTTTAAGATGTGATACCTACTTCCATACATAAGTGTGTAAATTCTCTTTTCATAAGCAGGTTTCTCCAGAACAGTAGTGAAAAAAGACTAGGAGTAAGGAAACTGGTTGAAAATCATGGCAGAACACTGGCCCTATTTTTGTATTTCTAGTACTAGCATCCCAAGTTTTGGGTCAAAAGAACTAGAGGCACATAAATTAAATGAACACTTCTTGAAGCTAATAGTACTCTTTTTCTCTCCCTCAGCTGTCTTCTGTACTGGAGGCAGAGATGGAAACATCATGGTTTGGGATATGAGATGCAACAAGAAAGGTAAGTGAACTTTCAGAGATGTATCCAAAAAAGTACACTGTCTTGTGTAAAAGTAGTACTCGGGTGTACTTGCTGGACTAAATTTCAATTATAATATAGGCAATGCTTTGATAAGAAGCAGAGGATAGTCATATAACAGTGTACTGCTTTAGTACAGTAAAACGGTGGAATAGGTACCTCTTATATGTATAATACATTTTTCCACTTTGTAGTTGTCTCAGATTTGCAGCATGATACATGCTGTCCTGATAATACTCTGTATATCAGTAAGGAGATAAGGGGGCACAGAATACATCCCTGTATGGGACAGCATGCATATATATGGGCTGGGTGAGAGTGCTTAGATCAGAGCCATCCGGAGAGAGGAATGAAGCAAAGCTGTGAACGCTCCTGTCAGAGTAGGAAGGAAGCAGAAAGCACAGGAGCAAAGGAGCTTATGAGTGTTGGGAGCAACTGAATATATTGTGGGAAGGCCTACTAAATTGAGGGCGAGCTCATTCTACTCCCTGTTTCCTGGAGCTTTTCCCTCCCCAGTCACGTCATGACCTCATGTCTCTTCCCAGTTTCCTGTTCTATCCCAGCAGTTTACTGGTGTGTGCTGCCAGAACACATTTCACTCTTCCTTTGGTCCCAGGTCCCCTGTCTCTTCAAACTGGCAAGTGGGGAAAAAGGGGAGGCTTCATGTGGCTGAAGTGGAAGGTACAGGAAAAAAACCTAGAAACGTTGCTTTACTCTATTAAAGCAGTAAGTTTCATAAAGTGAGAAGTACCAGACAAAAAACTAAATAGAAAATTATAAAATGGAGTGGAAAAGCACTGGAAACCTTCTTGTGAGTGCAGTTCTGCTCGGGGTGAGGTGGATTGAATGCTCTACACCAGGATACATACTGAAGACCAGACTGGGGGGTATTGATTTCCAAAGGCAGCCTGCCTAGACCAGGTTGGGTTTCAGTGCCCACACTGCATTGACCACTGTAATTTTTTGCAATACACGCTGCTGTTTTCTACTGTGTCCCTCTCAAAAACTGTCACTAACAATTTTTGTTTTCAGAATACGTTCATGATTTTAAAGGTTAGTCTCAGCCACTTCTTAGGACTTATTCCAAGCTGATGCCTGTTTTATTAAAGTGACAGCAAATTACATAGAAATTATTAATTGAGATGTCTCTGATATCTTTCAGATGGATTTTATAGGCAGGTGAATCAAATCAGTGGAGCACACAATGTGGCTGACAAGCAGACCCCTTCCAAACCAAGGAAGAAGAGGCAGAACCTAAGAGGACTTGCTCCCTTGGTGGTAGGTATCTGGGAAACAAATGAAATATAGGCCTCTGTCCTGAGGACAAATGTTATGCATAGAAGACTTTCTAAGTAATTATCATGAGAAATATTTGGCTTGAATGTGGTAAATACTTCCACTTATCTTTGCAGAGATAGGTTTTTGTGTCATGGTCACTTGCTATGGCTAATTTTAGACGTTGTTTAGTTGTCTAACAACCTACATGATATCAAAGTCATCTTTGTGCAAATGCCATGTGAAAATATATGTATTTTTTTTCCCAGACAGGAAAGGAGAAGCCAACATTCCTTTTTAGAGCGGGACAATAGGGGACGATTGTATTTTTGCTTCTGTTTTTTTTCCCCCCACGAATTTTACTACACAAATTACTGCCTTACTGGAATAAAACCTGGTCTTAATTTATTAAACCTTGTGATGAAAGTAGCTCTCTTCTCTCTGACCTGAAAGGTATAATCTCTAAATGCTTCCTAAACACTGCTCAGTGGCAATTACACTGGTGGGCATGCTTGAAGGATTGTTGTGTCCTCAGCGGCATCTGGTATTTCCAGGTTCTCCTGCCTGGGTGGGTGAAGGTTTTTTCGGTATTCACTTGGCCTTGAACTAAGCAGTAAGATCTTGCTGACCTTGGAAGAAAATAAAGTTCTCTTTTTTTTTTTTTTTTGCCCCCCATTTCTTTTTAAGGATTTCCAGCAGAGTGTAACTGTGGTACTGCTTCAAGATGAGCACACTCTTATCTCCGCAGGAGCTGTTGATGGGTAAGGAGATGCCTGCTTTTCTGTCTCTGCTGTGTGTTCTTTGTGGCACAAAAACATTGGGAGATATTTTTTTTTCTAAGATCACTCAGTGGTCCTCAAGGCTAGAGTTACTACTGTTAGGTAGAATCAGCAGAGCTGTGCTGCCAACTTGCATTGGCAAAGCTGAATGCCCGTTTTCTTCCTTACTGGAGATTGCAGCCCTGGGAAGAATTGAGTATATGTGGTAAACGCTTATTTTAGTGTCTTGGGTATGGGGCAAAATGAGAGCAGTTTTTGTTGTCTGTATTCTCATGGGATACGATACGTTCCCATGGTCTTATGGGACCACACATAAACAGACTATTGTTAGACAGTGAGCTGTTTTGGGATGCAAGTGGGTGGTTGGTGCCTGGATATGTGTAGGCGTGCTTGAGAAAATGTTGCCTTGAGTTACAAAAGGTGCATTCTTTCAGGTGCCAGATTCGTTGCAGCATCTTGGAGCTCGAGTAAGCTGTCTCATTGATTAGTATGGAGATTACCCTCTCAGTACTCACTTCTTCAGCAGGTTCCATGTGGTCAGAACCTTTCTGAGGCAGATAAGATTGACTTTCCTACTTGTGAAAGTGAGAGGCTTGCTCCTGGAAAGCAAGAAAAATCTTGAAGGTCTTAATTTTTAAAACTATGCATCAATGATATAAAGGCATCCTTGTATTTGCATTTACTAGTTCAAGAAAGTTGAATTCCAGGCTCTTGTTGTGTCTTGTGTTAGTTACAGAAAACAGTGCTGCTTCCTCATCCTTACCCAGCAGAGCAATTATTTTGCTTTCAGCATGTCTCTGGTCTCTGCTCTACTACTGCTCCTTGGCAGTGGACTCTCCTCAGTAGTGAGCAACCTGTCTTCCTGTGCTCTTAAAAGGCCCTATCAGCACTGCAAAAGAAATTTTGAAGACACTTGTGCTTTTCTATTTCAGTGTGATCAAGGTATGGGACTTGCGCAAGAACTACACTGCTTACCGACAGGACCCTGTGCCTTTCAGGTCTTTTTGCTACCCCGGGACCAGTACTCGCAAACTTGGTAAGTTATTGGAGGTTGTATTTGTGCAAAGTGAATTTAAGAGGTATTAACAGTTCCTCTCTTAACTTATTAGCCGGACTGACAAGCTCAGCAGGGTGTTTTGCTTGCCAATACCAAATTTTCAAGTTGGAGTGCCCCGCCTTTGTGTCATTGCACAAATGATTAAAACCTTGCATAAGCTTCAGCAGTGCATTTTCAGAAATGGAGATACAGGAATATTAGAACTCTTGAGGTAGAATTTAGCTAGTCATTTTGATGTATGAGTAGAAATCAGATTGAACTGTTTCTTTGCATTTTTTCTTGCAAAGACAACAAACCGGACTGGGTTTTCACACTATAACCTTCCAGAGTCAAGCAATAATTGAGGCTGTTTGTAATCAAAAACAATAGTGGTCTTGTTTGTATTGGTCTGTGCTTCTTTGTATCTTAATGCCTTACAATGCTGTGATGCAATACAGTAATTCCTGATGACTTGTCTAATGAATTGTCTTCATGTGGTGATGGTCAATGTCATTCCCAAGAACACGAGGGAAATCCTTAAGGATCTCGTTGTGAAATCATTTTCTGTAGAGAAAGATTTTTTTTTTTCTTCCACCTAAACCACTAGCAAATCAGAGGATGGTTTATGCTGCCAAAGCATAAGGGCTTCTCTTTATTTTTAATCTCTGCTTTTACAATTGATTAATCCTGTTACCCATTTGAAGCTATCAAATAAATCACTCACCTGCTGTGAAGGAGATTCCTCTCTAAATATCACCCTTAATAATCCCCTGAGGAAATGTAGATGTTATTCTAGAAAACTTCTTCGCCAGCAAGTGTTCTGTCAAACAAATAAAATTTTCAATGACAATCTCATGCATGACAGAGACCCTTTCCAAATTTCTCTTTAGGCATGTCTTTGAGAATGCCTGCTTTCCAAAATGTAGTTTTGGAGTTACTTCTTATGAAGAACTTCTCTTTTTGTCTATAGGATATTCTAGCCTTGTTTTGGATTCCACTGGTGCTAATCTGTTTGCTAATTGCACTGACGACAATATCTACATGTTCAATATGACAAGTTCAAGGACCACTCCAGGTAAGCATAGCTGTGGAAACAGCTGAAGAAAACAGATGTTACAGGGAACAGAAAGGCAAGTTTTTCTGTATGACTCAGACCAGCTTGAATGCTTAGGAAACCTATTCCATGCTTTTATGTCTCAGGCTACCTCTGATAGAAGGTACCTGTTACAAGGGCTGTTCATATTTTGTGTTAAGCCATCCACATAAAATTCATAGCACAAAAACTTATGTAAATGCAGATGCTGGTTCATCCAAACAGAGACTAATAGTAGTTTGCATTTTGACTCTAGTTATCTGGTGAGGAATGGCTTGTGTCCAGATGCTGCCCACCTGAAGCAAGTTTGGATCTTCTGCTTACTGGGTAGTTACTGATTTTTCAAACTGTTAGGTGATCGCTTTACAAGGATTCATAGCTGACATTTTAAGGTGCCTTTTAAATTTAGCTTCTACTGCAGCTTCTGGGAGAAGGCATCCCCAGCACACCTGGGGGGTGCTTCAGCTTTTTACATTCCTTCAACTCTGTGTCTGTGACCTTTATGTTGACAAGATGGCCCATGGCCTTGTGCGCTAAGCTGCTTTGTCACAAGCCAGCAGCCACTTCTCAAAAAGCGGCAAAACTCGTTAGATGCATTCCAGACAGGCACATGATTTAGTTTCCACTGCCTTTTCTCGGTCTCTCAGTTAATTGAAATTAAACACACAATGTGTCCTTCTGTCTGCTCTTCAGGAAGGCAGTCTGGTGGGAGGGAATGCTTCCACAGCCGAGAAGCCATGCAAGTAGTAAATATTAATAAGTCACTTGGTGAGGTTAACCCCGGGTGCCACCACTCAGCTGTAGTAATACGTTCACCAGCCTGTCCCCTGGCAGGAGTGAGCTCTCTCCCAAGCAGAGGGCATCCCCCCGCCACCTCCTCATGGAGCTCTTGCCTTCTGTCTGCAGCCAATAAAGCCTGGCAAGCAATCTCAGTTCCTCTGGTGGGATGGAACATGTGTGGCCTCCTGGTGTGCGGCTGCTCCCGCAGAGGGCAGCGCCTGCCCGCGGGTCGGTGCTCCTCTCCTCCCTCGCTGGCCGGCTGTCAGCCCAGTTGCTGCTGAACTGCTGCTCTTACCCAGTATGGAAGAGGCAGCTGTAGTTTGTAGGGGGGCGTGAGGAAATCCTCACTGTAACAAGACTTGCTGGCAGGGCTGGCTTAGGAAGGGACTTGCTGTCCAGTGAATGTTGCGCTGGGGGGTAAAATTTAAGGGATATTTTGGGGTCTTGCAGCTTTTCAAAGACTGCCAAAGGGAGCTGTGTGTCTGTGGGTTGCCTCCTTTGCCAAAACCACTATTAAAACAGGGCTGGTAGAGGGGGTTTCCCTCTACGTTGGGAAATTGGCCCTTTCTGCCCCGAGGAGAGGACAGGACATGCTGTGGCCAAGTGCTCTAGATCCACACTCGGCTCTTGTGCCAGCAGTCAGTTCTTCAGACCCCCCCCAAATAGGAGGCATGGCAGCCTTTTGGGGCCATGGTTTCAAGGCTTTAGCAAACAGTACTGAAGCTTTAAATACAGGCAGCTAGCGAGTGTGGCTGACACCATGGAAGTTTTGTTGAAGAAATACAGATGCTGGCAGGAGGAGGAAGGAGCAGCAAGTGCCTTTGTTGCCACCTGGGTGCAAGAAGGTCCTTGCTATGTTTTCTGTGTGACTGCCCTTGCTCATGTAGTGAGTCTGGTGATGGCAGCTGAGAGAGGAAGAGACAAGGAACCTTAACCCGGACTAATGGGGCAGCCCAGGTGATGTCTCGACCTGCTTGTGATATGGATCAAGCTAAAGCTTTCATGAAGCTGCCTCCACTTCCTCATGCTGTGGAGAGAGCTGTTGCTTCATTTGGGAAGCCTGAAGGACTCCAGTTGAATAATAAAAGCTTCCGAGCGGGAGCCCCAGAGCGAGGGAGCAGTGCAACCCCTCTCTCCAGAGGATACGTGGCAGGGCAGGAAAAGCCTGTAGGATCAGCCCTCCTTACGCAACTGACTGCATTGAGTGGGGCTCTTATTTTCTTTTTTGTTTTTCTTTTCACAGTGGCCGTCTTCAGCGGGCACCAGAATTCAACCTTTTATATCAAATCCAGCACCAGCCCAGATGACCAGTTCCTGGTCAGTGGCTCGAGTGACTGCAATGCATACATCTGGAAGGTGAGGTGACTGGGAGAGATCCAGGGCTGCAGCCCAGGAGCTGCTCTGCTCTTTTGTTGCATTTGCTTTTCCTGTTCACTTAGGACACTCCCTGCCTCCCACTCCTACTCAGAGCAGCCTTGGGTTAGCTCCTGGCGTGTTGTGCCCGGAGTGTGTTTGTTGCTGTCAAGGTTAGATGTAACTGTTTAATGTAAAACAGAGCTAACCTCCTGCCATCAATACGTCTCTCATCACTGCTGCTTATTGCAAGTTGCTGATCTTAATCTGGTTTTAATGGGCATTAAAATCCTCTTTCAGTCCTGTTGGTTCAGCCAGCTATGACAAGTAGACAGACAGTTCTCTGTTCGTATTTAGCAATGGAGCGAGCACATTAGCAGAAACGTAACAATTTGTTTTAAAGGGCACTCTTTCCTCCCACCTCCCCTTTTTCCAGCTCTTGCTTCAGACATAGCTTTTTCTCATGTTTAACTTAGAGTAGTTAAAACCTTTGTATTATGGTAAGGGCTCAGCCAGAGCCTTCAGAAAAATTCCAAAGCACTGTCTGACAGCTGAGAGGCTTTGTTACTTGGCATCTTGCACTGACGTGTAGAAAATGCAAATGTTACCAAGTTAATAGCAGGGACCTCAGAATAAGGCGTGCTTCAAGTTCTCTTCGCCACATTTGACAGCTGGATGGGAATGAAGTAGATAGTGGACAGAAACCACAGGTATCTGTTTCAGGTTTGGGGTAATTTTTAGGGAACCCTCACTTGTTTACCCCTTTCACAATGGGTTTAAAAGTAAAATACAAACCTTTCAGAGCAAAGGGTTAGCCTGCCAAGGTTGTGGTTTGAGCATGCAGTCTCTTTGATTTGAGAACGCTTGTAAGTACATAAGCTGCTTACTCAGTAGTAGCAGGAGTGCAGTAGCATGTCTGCTCCCATGCCAAGTGGTGTAATTTTAACCTTCCTTATGTTCTGTGTGAGTTCAGCAAAAACACCTGTGCAAACTTGAGTTGCACATCCTGCATTTGTGTGTTTTGATACCTTCTTGGAACACAGGCTGGGACTGGGTTGAGAGCATTCAAGGATGTCATTACATCTCAAAGTTTAAGGATTTAAGCACATTTAAAATGCATTTGTGTATGGAAGGCTTCTGTTATCATATTTGAGTGACAGATCATATTGCATATTTCTTAAGTCATCAGATTATTACTTTTATTTTAATTCCATAGTCACATTAAAAAGTGCAAAGTCCAGCAAAACTGTCTCTTTTGAGATCTGATATATCCAGAGACTTATCTTGTTTTAAATGTTGACAGATTTTACTGACTCTGAACCATATGTATTTTTCCTGGGATGAGGACTTACTATGCTGTGAAATAAACATGGCTAGATATTGCATGAGCAATTAACAAGCAGTGTTGGACAGAACTTAATGAAGAGCACTAGCCTTCTATATATACAGAGGAATTAAGGCAGAGTAAGACCTTCTACACAGAAATTATTTCTAAATTGTGTTTGGGACAGCAGTTCCCAAGGGACACTGTGGCTAGAAGTTAGTTATTGCTGATGAGGATGCTGCTTCAGTCTGTCTCCTTATATAAATCACTTCCAGGCAATGAATGCTTGCTTTATTGTGTTGGGTTTTGGTTGTTTTGTCTTTTTTTAATTACTAACCCATTAATGAACTGACTGTTGAACAACTCTAAGATTATATAAGCTAGAAAGCAGAGAGGTTTCGCTGAACAAATATGGTACCTAGCTGAGACACCTTCCTGGCAATAAAAAAATACCCTTTATAGGCGTATATTTTCATGTCCTTTGATTCCTTTGGTATGAATCATTCCAAGGTGACCATATTAAGTTACCCTTTGGTCCCTCCCAACAACGGAATTTAAGTGCTTCGGTATCATATAGTGCTCAAAACTATATAGACCATTGTACGCTGAATCTTGAAGATGGATAAAGCAGCTGTTTCAGTGAGTAGAGTAAGTAATAAAGTCTCATTTCCTAGGTTTCTCTTTTTAACCTTTCCACAATAGCTCTAACTTCCCCACCAACATCCTGTCAAATCAGGCAAAAAGCAGTATGTGCTGTGGCTAACCCTAACAACGTGTGCAGACTGTCCGGCTGTCTTCTGCCAGACAGAGTGCACACAGCTATAACTGTGCATCCTCCTGTAGTTCACAGTAATATAAGTTGGGTGTGGTTGGTTTAATTTACACTTGTAGAGTGTAAAACCCTTGTGTCCTAGCAAGAATAATTCTCTGCTTTCCTTTCAGCAATCAGTGGCTACTGGACTGCTGTTGTGTCTGTTTTGTGTGTATAGCCAGACTGTTATTAAATGTAAGCAAAGGTGTTCTCTACACCAAGATCGCCTGTTGTTTATTCCCTAAATGGGGACTTAGTTTCCATGATATTGCATGCTTTGGCAGAGAAGGGAATATCCTGACCAAGGCCTTTAGTGGATATTTGGTCAAGTGATTGCCTCTGCTGTGCCAGGAAAAAAAAATGGCTTGTTAAGATGAACCTGTCTGTATCAGAACAACTTTCAAGATCTGAAGCTGGATATTCAATTGCAGTTTTGCAGGCTGTTGTAGGAGGTGATCCACAAAAGAAAAACTTGTTTGTAAGTCAGAAGCCTTCCTTGATTTCTTGCATCTTCCTTTGAAATCTATATGTAATGGCTACTCCTTTTCCCACACTGAAGAGGATCTGTTCATTCGCTTAGTCATTTATGCAAATGCCATTGATAAATCCCCCTTACAATGTCACATAATAATGGTGACTCATAGCTCCAGAAAGGATTGCCTGCTGAAAGCATGCAAAACTTGGATATAATGTCTGCGTGTATGTATGCATGTGTGTTGACTTCCTTGGGCCACTTAATGCTGTGCCTCTACCTTCAGCTGTATCTCTCACTTCCATCATCTGCAATTGAAGATTAGTAGTAACACTGTAGAACAGCAAAAAGATTTTTATGAAGGGTGTAAGAGAAATGGAGATCAGTTTAATGAGCATGAGTAGTTTAGGGAACTTTCTGGTGAATTCTTAAGAGGGTCCATCTCTTGGACCCTCAACCAGGTCCAGCTGATTGGTTGGAGGAGATACAGGAACACAAGTGCCGGTTCTGAGGCCAATGAAAGGGTTAATCTATAGGATTTTGTTGGTGGCAGTTTTATTTTTTTAATGAACCATTGACCTGTGATTGGGACATTTGTAAAATGGCAGCAGAATACATTTGCATATATTGATTCAAAGTATGAGCTTCCCAAACCTTTAACCATCTTACCTATAACAAGTTGAGGTGCTTAATAAAGTAAAACGCTTGTGTCATGTTTTGGGCTGACACTGGGCAGAAATCCTGTGTGTAGCAGGAACTGAACAAGTGTTTCCAGGCAAGTCAGTACATCTCAGTGCTGACCAGCTGCTTCTTCAGGCTCCATCAGTTGTTGCCTCTTGACAACAGGCTAAGAGCATTTGATTTATCTGTGTCATATAGGAAAGATGGAAAGTATTCACATGCTTCATGAGTGGGCTATGGGGTCTTTTCTTAATGACGTATATTAGGCTGCAGGGCTTCTGATTGTATACTTGTTTTTTATGGATTTTTTTAAGGTTTCTGAGCCCAGCCTTCCTCCACGGATACTCGTTGGTCACTCTCAAGAAGTTACCTCTATTGCTTGGTGTCCTTCAGACTTCACTAAGGTTTGTTTTCTGGCAAATTGTCTTTCCTGTGAAACGATAAATGCGAAGTGGCAACATCTGCTTTTCAAAATTGCATCAGTATTTGTTTATTTGGGTGGAAATTTCTAGTCAGGGATTTCTAAAAATGTTTGGGGGGGGGGGAGGAGGGCAATAAACCAAACCTAGTCACATGAGTACAATGTATCAGAAGTTTTTCATTATTTTGAAATAATTTAGGCTTTTTGATAAGACCTAGGAAATTTCAAATTAACCTCTTCCAGTGGGAGCTTGTGACACTACCTGTAGAGACAAAACTGTGAAATCATTTAATCAGGGCTTTCATAAGCCAAAAGCTTGTTTTGTGATTCTGTACTTACAGCTTCCTTACCTCTCTGACCATTGATACATCTGCTAGTCTTGTACAGAGCAGCAAGAAATTTTGAGTGCCCTTTAAAATACATGTGGACTCTTTTCATTGTGACATTTTTTCCAAATCTGAGCTGTTTTTATGACATACATATATGTACACCCAAAAAATGACAGTAAATTTGGGTCAGTAATTATGTGTCAGGTATCACTAAAAGGAAGAGAACTGCAGTAGGAGAGTGCTTCAAACGATTGGCCTAGCTGAAAATGAGGAAACCCTGAAAAATTCTAGACAGTGTCCTAATAATAGCTGGTTTCTTTCACCCCACAATATTAAGAGTGTCAACCACTTTTCATAGCTTGCACTGTAGCACAGGCTCTTCAGTAAAGGTTTACAGTGTAGGAGGGTGGAAGTCTTGCAGGCAAACAGGAAAAACTGTTTTAGTCACGTAAGAAAGATGCACAAAAATATGAGAATTACCATTTTAGATTAAATCTGTGATCTAGAGGTATCCCAGCATCCTGATATGCTTTGTTGGGAGTGCAAACTAATACAACCTTGAAAATGGTTACTGACACAGGTAAGAAATACTCAGTCATTGCACAGATGCCGAAACATGAAGAAAAGTAGAAAATGTGGTGCTAAGACAGGTCAGGAAGCTGCTTGGAGTGATTTGAGAGGCAAAGTTGCTTTCTGTAGGGAGAATATTGGTGTCACAGAGGTCAGAGTAGAAGCACTTTCCCATCCAGACTACTATGAACTTTGGCCACAGCATTTCCTTTTTCTTGCTGCTGATTCCCATGTGAGTCATCACCTAATCTGCCCAAAGAGAGCCATAAAATGTGGCCTAGGTGGGTTCTGCTGTTTCTTCAGACAAGATTCCACAGATCCTTTTGGAGCACGTGTTGTAGCAGCAGGAATCTATTCCAACGTTTCTAGCAGAGTTGGTTTCTCTGCCAGATACTGCTGACATCTGACTCTGAAGAGATAGCGCTTAAGGCTAGTGCAACAGCCTTCCAATGTCACCTTGTCAGTGTGTTGCAAATGTTTGTCCCCAAGCAGAAGTCCCGAGTGACAGAGACAGACCTAAGATGCAGGTGCAAAAAGCAGCATGGCCGCTTTTGTCTACTGAGTGATTGAAACCTCAAAATATGCCCTGGCTCTTCCTGAGCAGACTGCCACCTGTTACAGAGCTACGCAAGGCAAAGGGTTGCTAGTGGATGAGGTTTTTCCAACAGAAACACATGAAGGTGGCAGCCTTGCCTGCCTTATAGCAAATACAGCTGTCTGCTGCATTAATGAAACAGAGTTGGGTTGTTTTGTTTGTTTTATGGGCAAATCTTGTACCCTCTCATCCAAGTTTCAGCCTCATTCCTATTGGCGTGGTGTGTTGGGTGTGGCTATTACAGTTCCCTTGGCCAGGTGATAAGCCCTGGTTACTCCAAGAAACTAATCTATATTGTAGATTGCCACGTGCTCTGATGACAACACTGTGAGGATTTGGCGCTTACGACGTCGTCCTGAGGAGGAGAAATCAGCATTCAGCAAAATCAGTTTGGTGGGCTGGGTCACTCAGAAGCAGCCAGAAGAAAAATTCACAGCAGGTAAGGCCCCTGAGCTGAGATATCATGCTCTGCTTCTGAATTTTGGCTGTTCTCTTTACCAACAAAAAACCTTTGGCTTGTCTTGTCAGTCTTCTGTTTTTTTTTCATATTAGGCAATACTTCATATAGCCAGACAAACAGTTCTACATGTAAATATTTCTGCCACCAACAAGTCAAGCTGGCTGAAATACCTTACAAGTTTGCCAAAGTCTATATGACCAGACTGCAAAGGAAATATTCTTTAATACAGCTTGTTGGGCAGCCAGATCTTCAGTGGATATCATCAGGGTTCAATAATTGAACAGCCAAAGGAGATGTCACGTGTATGGACCGTAGCAACAAGTTATACTTTTGTGTTATATCAAATAATAACTGAGAGCGGTAAGATCTAAGTAAGCTTTTTCTAGTTTACCCAGTAAAGGGCTGATGGCACATACACAGGTTTGGAACTCTGAAATGTTTCCTCCTGCCTAGCAGTTGAATTCTGCCATTTCTTTGTGGTGCTATCAATATATGACATCTCTTTCTGCAGCTTCATGCAGTGGTACTGACTGTCTATACAGATACATGCCACATAGTGAAAGTATTTCAAAAGTACACGTAGACAATCATGATGTGATCATAATGTTCCAGAATTAATCAGTAGCGTTCATCTATTCACCTGTTAAGGCTAGTAACACATGCAATACCTTTCTACAAGGCCTAGGTGATCAGACAAGCTGTGCAGCAGGTTCTCACAGTCAGCAAGAAGATCTGGGCTCTGTAGAGAAGCTACTCACTGGACAGTGCCCTAGACCAGAATAAAGGATCCCTGGATCATAGCACTACTTTGACTTGTTTATAACTTGTATTCTGGTACAGTAGAGTAGGTGAAAGGAGAATAGCCCTCCCTCCCCACAAAGTGAAATAAGATGAGCTTCACCATAGAGTACCTCTGAAAATAAGAATACAATAGCTTCCCAGCAGCTGCTGGTGGGACTTCCTGTGTTCCACCTATTTTTTCTAGCCACCCTCCAAATGAATTTCACCTTGGCTAACACAAATAAAGGCTGAAGGTCTCCAGATCCCACTAATGGGATAACATTACCTCCAACCTTTTGCCAGCGAGCAACAGTCTTGCAGGAAGTTTGCAGAACAATAGCAGGGAGAGTGCCAGGTCTGCTCCGTAGCTGGTAAATGATTTGTGTGTGCACACACTCTGTTTCAGAGTGGGCTCAAAAATCACTTTGTATATTACATTCAGCACAAGAGAAGTAAGTATAGGTCTAGTCCAGAAGCCTGATACCTAAAGTAGCTTGTATACTAAAACTTTACAAGTCAGCTTTGGCAGTTATACTAGAAAAATAACTTATTTCTACTTGGTTTTGCTGCAGGGAGGGAAGAGGAAGTACACAGTCACTGCAAACACAACAGCAGGCTTCCTGCTGACCTTGGCTCTTGAACGCAAAGCATGTGCTGTTAGAATATAGGAGTTATCTGCAGATACTGCTTGAGAGCTGGCAAGCTAAGTACTATTTCATACCTGCTGGGATGAGATCTAGGTAGTTCCCCACCCACTTGTGTGGAACAAATTGTGAGACGTGAGATTGCATGTTGACTGTTGGCCTGTATCATCAAGTGTAGCAAGCACAGTTTCCTTTTCTTTGGAAAGTACTTGAGCGGTTTCCCTTAGTTGCACTACTTTCTCTATATTTATGTGTAACCAAATTTTTGGAGCAGACCTGTGCATGGGCAATTTGTGACTTTTAAATCTGGAGATTGATAATATCACTCTGGAAGATTTGTAGCAGAGAAGGTAGGAAACATCTGAAATAACTTGCTTTGGTGTTACGTAGGTTGACTGCAGGTATTTACAGTGTTGTACTATATGCAGTGGTGGCGTAAGTGGAAACAGCTTGGAACTGGCTTAGTAGAAGACTGACTAATGTATGGAGTCTTATAAAAAAGCCTCATATTCTTCATCTCAAATTTGGGCATGTTTCCCAAGTTTGAGTTTGCTTTTTGCCATGACACCGATCCAACTCTCAGGATAGCTTTTCTTTCCTTATCCATTGACTCCACAGCATAACTTTCAGATTGGATTGGGATGGAGAGTGCTCATACCTAGCTAGTTATGCAGTGTTTCTGCTGAATGAATTTGTAGATGGTCATTAGGGATCAAAAATGGCTGAGCTTGCTACTTCTCTTCTACCTCTAGGAGCTTAGCTTTAAGTGCAACTAATTCTCCAGCCGAGATATTATTGTCTTGTAAGTGCTCATTAAAGATTAGAAGAACCAATCTTGGCAGTTACTTTTTCTTAGTCCAGATTGAAGCAAGTTGTTATGAAGTAGCATATTTTATCAGGAAAGGAGCCTTTAAGTCTGTTTTGTATGTTAGAGTGATTTGTAGTGGAGTTTGTTAATATGGGATCCTACTTAATTTTGCTCTGATTCACCAATACTTGTGTTTTGGATACTAGATAATGCAGTAAAAGGAAGGATCTAAAGAGCCTTAGTATAATATTTAATCAAAGAGTTGGGTAGGTGCTCACTTGGCATGTTATTTGTGAAACAGCCCAGTGTCCTAAAGAAAATGGCAGGTTATTCACACTAGACTTCTAATTGTTCTCATGAAGTGCTTTATAGTACAGTGCTAATGGTGAGAGTTAGGAGTTTAGATTAAACCCCTGGTATACAGAAAATGTTTAGAGCTCTTATGCTCAGTGGAAATGCATAGAGTAACTAAGGTGCTATCCTATTTAATTGCATTGCCCCAAGTTAGATGTCTGCTTTCTCATCCATCTAACAAACCCACTAATGGGCTCTCTGTTGGAGGGTGCAAAAAAAAAAAAAAAATTAAAACTTCTCTAATATTGCTGAACTGTTTTTGCTATATGTCATTCCTACTGTTACTAGTGAGGTCCTTATGCCCCTACATGTGACTACTGTGTTAAGAAGCTGGGTATTCAGAACTCTTTTTTTTCAAAAGCAGAGAGGTTTATATCTACTGAGCTCAAAAGCCACTGTGAAATATCTCTCTGGGAATACTTTTTTTTTAAAGAAATAACTTAATACAGTGACAGATTTTCTGTTTGGAGTTTACGTCCTTATTCAGGATGTGAAGAATTTCTCACATGTCCCTGGGTGTGGTAAATAACTACCATCTTTATACTAATATAGCATTGCAGAAAACCCTCCAGCTAAACAACAAGAGAATGAAAGTATGTTCTTTCTCATTCTCACTTTTTTTTTTTTTGTTTCATCTTTAAAATATGCAACTATTAACACCTGACTAAAAGCATTATTCATATGGTGGGGCATTATAGAGTATGGCTTTCTTGGTATTGTAATTAACTGTGGGGCCTGCTTAAATCACTTTTGCTCCTCAACTCAGTCATGTAGCCATTAGAGATGGGAGTGCAGGTGAGGACTAGGCTTGCTTTCAGGCAGCACCTCTGTGCAGAGTTGTTTGGACCAAACTGCTACAAGGCTTCCAGCAGGACTAGGTAATCCTGGAAGATTCAAGATCTGTTTTGTCTGTCCCTTGGCTGTAGCTCAGGTAAGAGTGCTCATGACAGAAGAGGTAGACGTCAGACATTACATAAACATACTGTATTATACTCATCAATATGATACAGGATTTTACATAGGACTTTTATCAGTTGACCAAAATAAGAGGGACTTACACAACCCCTTAATTCAAAAGGGTTTGTCTGAGAAATGGAGTCAGCACTGAATTTGTTGCCTGGTTGGAAGGCATGTTTATAAAAGGGTTATCTTTAATCTGCTGTTCCATGTTCCTCATCAAACTACTTATTTCTCCCCTATCAGGACTGCGAGCCAGTCCACAGAATACTCCTGCCAAGGCCTTCACAGAGGGCAGCCCGTGCATTTCCTCACCACGGCCAGCTGCCTGTGCTCCCATTTATTCTGGAGACCTTCCCCTGTCTACCAACACTCCCACGGGCGCTCTCAAAATCCAGATGGCCACAGCCTGCACCCCAGTCAAGTGGAGTGGAGCCAGCCCGTGTGCTTCTCCCAGACCGATCTCTTCCTCCAAAATGTCCATTAAACATTGGGTTACAAGGACTCCGTGCTCTTCTCCTCCTGAAGTGGGGAAAAAGGCTCCTTCTCCTAGAAAAGCCCTGGCAGAAGTCACCCAAGGTCTCCTGGAAGCCCCTTGCCTTCCTAAAGCCCCACACTCACAGTTTGAAAAGCGTGCCAAGAGAAGGCTTGACTGCAGCAAGGAGGATGATGCAGGGCAGAAGTGTCTGCAGGCCTGTAGCTGTGTGACTGAACTGGACCGTGGGGCTAAGAAATCCAAGCTGAATTTATGTCATTTGGCTGCAGACCAAAAAGCTTGTGATGAAGGCTCTCTCAGCCTGGCTGACTTGGATAATAACTGTGAAGGCTCCACCTGCAGCCCAAAAGAGCCTTCCTTTCCTGGAAACCATGTTAATCCATCCGGTGTTCAAACTTCCCACCATCTCTTTAGATCTCCATGTGGGAAAGACACTGAGGTAGTAGATAAAGAAAATAGTTCACCTGAAAGAAAAAACTGGTTGTCCGCTCTGGGAGAGAAGCTACGGACTGGCAGAGCTGGCAGCCAGGGCACATCAAACAGCCCCCCGTCGTCCTGCAGTCCTGGTGGCAAACGACGAGAGGCTGTGGCAGCAGCCACTTCACCAAAAACGGTAAGTAGGATGGTCAGTGACAGTGGTCATGGAAGAAGTTACCCCTAGCTGCTTGTTATCTCTGTTCTCTCCTGCTCAGACATTCAAAGAATTTTCTGATCCCCTTTGATTATAGACAACAGGGATGATTTCTGGCCTAATAAGCCAGATGCATTAGTGCTGTTATCTACTAATCTCTTCCATGCAGGAACAGAATTTTTAGCATGGTGGTATCCCTCATTTTAAAGGGACTTAGGGCACACAGGAGCTCAGGGATCCTCACAGTCCCCACTGGATGTTCAAAGAATATAGCTGTTATCTGAAATCCAGCTCTGCTCTGAGAAGCACAATAATGACAGCACCCTTCCTGGCAGATTTACTGTTCATGTGTTCACCATCACATTTGCCTATTTATGTTACTGGAAAGCCACTTCAGCGTTGAAAGAGCAAGCTAAATTCTATTCTAGTCCAGGTAGCAGAAGAATTTGTTACCCATGTTAAAACCGTGGGGCTAAATTGTGCTGCAGTTCCTTCAACTGAAAACTAGCAGAAAACAAAGGAATTGTAAAAGTGTCAGAGGACGGCATCTGACCTACATAATCCTACTTTTGATGTACAAGAAGCCTGGCACAGAGCTCATCCTGAGATCTGAAATTTAAGCTTATAAAGTAGCTAAAATAGTTGGCATGAGGGCATGGGGGTTTAACAGGCAAACTGAGAAATGATAATTTAATGTTTTAAAACAAACCAAACTGGACTGCCTTTGAAACTAGACTCCATCTCATACAGTGTCTTTGAGTCTTGTTTCAGTAAATGTTAGGTACATTTTCAATCATCAAGTATTTGTCATACTCTCAATTGAATATGCAATGCTGGAAGTTGTTGCCATCATTAAGGCTTATTTGGGTATCTCATTTCTTACCCGATTTCACCTCTCCCAGCACAGCTATCAGATATGAAATGGGCAAGCTGCCAGCCCTTAAGTTATGCATAGCAGCTGATCTCTTTATATTGTCGTTGCACCAAGAAATCTTGGTTGTAGGAAACCTCCAACTACTTGTGCTTTTTGCTGTACATGTTTAAACACAAGACAGAAAGATTTGCCTTGGAGAGAGATTACTATAGAACATTTACCTTTCCTGCCCAGTACACCCTAGTTCAGGTTTCGTGATGCTCCTCTCTTGTACTGAAAGCCTGAGGAGGTGCATGGAGTACCACCAGCATTTGTTGATCTGCTATGTCTTGGAAATTTGCAGCTCTTTTATCTGCTGTAGGAAAGTTTAAACTGCAGCCAGAGTGTTTGTCTTATGGCAGTAAGACAACCCAAGGTTTTAGGCAGTGTTTCCTGTAGGCAGTAAGCCTCTTATCTGTGAGACAAACGGATTATAGTAAAGAACCTTTCATTTGCTATCTTACTGGGGAAGATAAACTGGAGCAATGACAGAGGGGAGACATTAAGACTCCTGCAGCATATGAACTGTTAACCTAGAAACATTTCTTGTTGGTTTGGGGCTTTTTGTCTTCCTAGGCTGCAACCACTTCAGTTTCCATGAGGAAGATCTGCACATACTTCCACAGAAAACCACAGAATGACTGAAGCAGCAGGCAGCGGTTGCACCTGATGGATGTTGACACTGTGATATGAAGACCAGATTTAGTAACACCGACAACAGTGTGCTGGGATTATGCAGTTTGTTGTCAGACAGTCACAAACTTGGGGTTTTATTCTTGTGTTTTTAAAGCTGTTAACAGTTGAAGTCAGCTGAGTGTGGAAAATCTGCACGATACCTACTCATGGTCTCTTCCTGACCTTGGATGATGGGGGTTTTTTTTATATAAAGAAAAATTAAGTATTTTTTACATGGCAACTGTTATAGTCCAAAGACCGCAACAGCTCTGCTGTGCATGGTTGACAGGCACATACAGTGTGTCAGTTAACGTTACTAATCTGCCATTGAAACTTCCTCCACTTAAGAATAATGTGTAAATCATCACGCCCTCCTGTAAAGCAAGTGTTGGAACGTGTGTAGAGAAACTTCTTGGAGGTACGTCTGAGCCCCTTCATGCTGAATGGCTTTTCTACAGTTATTCTTCTAGTACCACAATGACTACCCGCTTCCCAGAAGGGAAGTTATGAATGTGTTAAGTAAATAGAAAAGACTTTTAAACACCCTGTCTCCACCCCATGGTGATTATAGTCTTAAGAGGAGACAAAGTATAATCAAGTATGTAATCCTGTATTCCTCTTGCCATCGCCTTTCTTCTCCCAGTCTCAAAATTTACTGACTTAGCTGGCTCTTGAACCATCAACGCTAAAGCTGATGAGGCCAACAGCTTGTCACTTCTCTGAAATAAAATACTGGCCAGGTGCATTAAAAAAATAAGTTTGATCTATCCCAAATACGCATTCCATAACAGCCTGTTGCTTGGCCACCTCTTACAGATTCAGCCTGTAGCAAAGGCATTATTGACTGCTTATAACATAACTTCTTAACACTTCTGTAATACAATATCTATAAAATAACAGCTTTTAAATTGACAGAGGGGCACTTGATATTTTAGAAAGCACTTGACAGAGTTTACATACCATATATTAAATGTTTTGCCATTGTAAGTCATCACTGATGCTGATAGAACAAGGTCACTGGAAATGAGATCACTGTCCTGCTGGCAAATGATACTGACTCCTCAGACATGCTTTCCCCAGGGGGAGCTAGTAGTAGATCCTTATCTTAGGTCGAAGCATTTACTCTGTCTTCTGGTGTTATAGTTCCTATGAACTTTAAAAAAACAAAACCCTAAAACACACCAAACCAAACTTCTGAATCCCTATCACATTTTTCTACTGCAAAAGAATGGAGGTATTTGAACTAACTCGTGTTTTCCATCTGAAATTTTCACACCTACTTTACAGTAGCATTAAGTAGTACGATAGCTGAAAGAGATTAGAGGAAAACATGTTGGTCTGTATTTTGTGTTGTAGATTGTATTTTGCAAGGAAATAAATGACTCAAGAGAAAATGTTTTTTGTGAAAAGGTATCTTACAGCTACAAAGCAAAAGTAAATGTGCAGTGTGCTTTTTTTAGAAAAAGAAAAGTAGTCATCAAGTTGCATCTTTTTTTGCAGGAGCACCTAGTTACATATAGGGGCCACAACAATTTTCTCCTGTTTACTGAATTACAGGCCATCATCCCATGAGCTTTGAGGAGATACCATTAGGAAAGTGGAAAAGGTAGTATAGTGCTTCAGGCATTTTTTTTATAGTTCTTATTTTTAAAAAATGGCTTTTTAAAAATATCTGAATAGATATAGTATCTTGGGCAAAACAGGAATATAAAATACCTGTTAGCTTAATTTTAACCTACTGGATACTGAGGTAGATGAAAGTAGTAGAAACATAACCTAAAACAAATAGGTTTGGGATTGAATTCTGTCTTCATTTTAATTATTAGAGCAACTGTGTAGGGTACAACCTGTCTTGCTTACAGCCAGTTTTTGGTGCAGGATTCATCTGTATAGTTTGTAAATAGCAGATTGCAGAATGTGGACCCCATTGAAGTACATCTGAGTCATCAGACATTTTGACAACAGGATTTCGTGTTCCCCCACTTCTTTCACAATGTTTTCCTCCTCCAAAAATGTTCTGCAGCCAAACCATTATCTACTATATCTTGTAAAAGGCTTCCTAGAGATGATTTACATTAATGTGTTACCACTTGGATGAATAATATTGTGTGCGGATGTCATATTTCCTCCTTTCAAATAGTATTCATTTAGTGGAGCAACCTGTTTTATGGACCACCAGGCAGAATTTCTTTCATCTTAAGATGAGGTCAGCTTGGCTCAGAGACAAAGAGAAATAAGTATATCTTACATTTTTCTGTTTCCAATTGCCTTGACTGATTGCAAATGCATAGAACTGCAAATACAAACTCTATGTGGAGTGGTTTAAGGTAACCAGTGCTGTCTTTACCTGGAACACTTGCTGAACTAAGCATTCTAACAACTGAGCTCTTCTGATCTGAGTCAGCAAGCT
The DNA here is from genome assembly GCA_013400055.1 of Nycticryphes semicollaris. Taxonomy (NCBI): domain Eukaryota; kingdom Metazoa; phylum Chordata; class Aves; order Charadriiformes; family Rostratulidae; genus Nycticryphes; species Nycticryphes semicollaris. Next base: position 292,602 of record VXBJ01001878.1, read on the forward strand.
ACACTTCTGATTTACCTTTCCTTCTAAAGGATTTACAGAAATTGTACTCCATGTTTTATAATCAAATTAAGCCTTTTGAGATATTCCTAACTCCTATGTATGTATGTAAATCTTACTTTATGTATCTTGCAGTTTTTTCCGTGCAGATGATACTGCTTACTGATGTCTTCTCTCTGTCCTCAGTGTTTACCCTCTAATTGCCAAGTGGGATTTGGGAATGACCACAGCAGTTTCTGATGGTACTATTTCCAATAGTTTTTACTACTGCATTGTTGGAAGCTTAGCTATGAGCAGCCAGCCAGTTTAGTTTAATAGTGTTTTGATGGTGACTTGAGCTAACCTGGCTTGGCACTCCCAGGACATATACAGAGGCACGGTCAGCAAGCTGTGGCAAGTATTTCTTCTGGTAACAGCACTGACTTGAGAATCCCTTGAGGAAGCTAACTACAAAGAAAACAAAAAAATTAATTGCCTGAGTTCCTTGTCTCAGCAGCTAATTATACCAAAACTATTGAGGTGACAAAAGTGAGGGTGTGGGGACAGAATTGCCATTGACTATTCTGTCAAATTGTGTAGGGTTGGTACCTTCTTGTTGGTCAGGGAGTGCTAAAAGCTTCCTTTGGCACCATTGTTTCTGCAGCCACTGACCATGGCTGAAATCTCCTGGATGGTCATTCTTACCTTTGAGTATCCACACCACCCTGTAAACTGAACTACAGAGGTTAAAGAGAAACACATTATTGTAGCATTGAAAAATGTTCTAGGTGCTATCTGTATGTGGTGTATAATCTCTTAACAAGTTTTGTTCAGACATAGGTGCTTCCCAGCCAGGGAAGCATTCGATAGCTGTATAGATATATCCCCATATTCAAGGATTTACATGCTGGCCTTGCATCCAGAATGCCTCATAATCTTCCTCAAGGTCAAATAATAGGATTTTTTCATAGCCAATACTGGTTTGGCAGTAAATGGGAAATAGTGTTCATCTTCTGCTCCATTACAATCAAAATTTCATTCTTTCCCTCCTGAAGGTGACCCAAACAGTTTTCCAGAATAATGGAAATTATCACACTCCCAATGGCTTGCATCTTTTCTTCTCTGATTTGTGTATGGCCCAGTGTCATGGTTTAACCCCAGCCGGCAACCAGGACCACACACCAGTTCATTCGCTCCTCACCCCCCAGGAGGGTAGGGAGAGGAGGGAGAAAAAAAAAGGAAAAAAATCTAAAGAATATGCAGAACAAAGTGATGCAATGTAATTGCTCTTACCATGCACTGGTCGATTGCCCAGCCTGTCCCAAGCAGTAACCATGAATCTCTGCCCCCCTAGACAACCCCTAGTTATACACTGAGCACGTTGTCTATGGCATGTTGTCTTTGGCCAGCTTGTCTTGTCTGTGCTCCCTATCAGCTTCTATGGAAAACTGAAAAAGTCATTGCCTTACTATAAACATTACTTAGCAACAGCTAAAACAGTATGTGTTATCAACATTATTCTTATATTAAATCCAAAACACAGCAGCTACTAGGAAAAAATTAATGCTATCCCAGCTGAAACCACAACACCCAGTCTACAACAAATAAAATATATTCTGCTACTATGCAGTATCCACATGTTGTCCTTCAATGAACAGCTTTGACCATAACCACGTGCTCTCCATCTGCAGTGCACAAAATGCCAAATATGGTGGCAAGCAAGGAAGAGAAGGAAGCAATCATGAAGGACCCTGTGTGTTTTTTCTTTTAAAATAACTTGGGAAGAAATATTTTATGTCAATTATTTATAGATATATACACCATGACACAAGAACAGCATGAACCTAGAAGGGCAGAAGTAAAATTAGAATCAAGGATTACTCTTCGTTTCTAAGCCTCAGTCTGAATCATATATATTTTTAATCAGACTAATATTCCATTTTAATTTAAATAGTATGGAAAAAATCCAGGGACTAAAAGTACAGCTAGATTACAACAGGAAGACCCATTACTCCAGGCTTGTGCAACTAGACAGACTTAAAGATCAGAAAGGATTATGTATAATGAAGTCCAAATACCCTATTTTAATAGTTTCAACATAGTATCTTTAACTCTCTTTAATGTACAGCAGTTCATATTTTTGAAGTTGTTCAGTCTGGATTTAAAGGTCCATTACAGTTGTATACAAATTATTCTAGAGATTAAATACTGTGAAAAGATTCTGGCTGACTTACATTTTTAATTTGTTCAGCCTTCCCTTTCACCTCCTAGCTCAGATTATTCACTTTTTGATACAGGTTAAAGAGATTTCTGCTACTGCAGATATTTTATTCAATATGTAGGAAGCCCAGGCATGAGAATGAACCCCCTCTTGTTCTCCTCTTTCATGAGCTAAATAGATTCTGCATACAAAACCCAAAATATTTCTCAAGCTTGAATAAAACAGCTAAGGAAGTGCTTTGTTCCTTCACATTTAGGTGCCACATTAGTAGCTCCACTCGTATTAATACAAAGCCACTATGTGTCTTTCCTTCACCTCAAGGACTTGGCTTTATGATTTACTTCTCCCCTCTTGTCTAAAGAAGGATGGCTGAATCATTAGGCAAAGCATCTTCAACCATTCATTTCTGTACCATGCCTGGATTTTTTATTTGGGTCATAAATTATATAACTCCCTGGTTGCCTCATAAGTGTGCTCTCACATCAAATTGTTGTGAGCAGGGCAGAGGAGGAGATGGACAGAAATCCAAGCAGCAAAGACTAAGCTGACCTAGTAGCGCTGATCATTCTTACATTGACTTAATTATAACTGTGACAAAATATCAGTGTGCTCTTGTTTGGTCGGGGTTTTATCCTTCTAGTTATAACACCATTATGATAAAAATCTCAGTTTATTGTTCTATTCCTGTTCTTGCAAAAGGTGTTAAGTATCTAAAAAACAGACTAATAATAGTCTGTAGGTCTGTAAAGCCAGTTTCCACTGTACGCTGCAGCGACAGCAAAGTAGGCTGCGTTGACAGGAGTTTAACAGATATTGTCAGAGTGTATTACTGAATTATTCAGTGTCACCATTATTTTTGTTCTAATTTTCATGGCTTTGCTGATGGAGGAAGGGACAGTGTGTACACTGTGAGATCAAGAGATCCACCCGATTCTTGAAAACAAGTGACTGACATAAATGCAATGAGCTCTGATTTGCTTGAATAGACTCTGATTTGCTGCAGGTACTTGACAGCAAGGTGGTTATGAGAAAATTAGAAGTATTGTGTCATAAGGAATCAGCTGTTTGTTGATTGTGAGGCCCATGCTGTGCCTTCGCATCAGACTTCTAGCTATGTATTAGAATTGTTCTTCTCTGTACAATGGAACAGTTGTCCATAGTTGCCAATTCACCCCGATTAAGAGAGGATGTGAGTTTGAAGGCTGTTCCCGATCCTTCTGTGTGTGGGCACTCTTCTTCTTCCACCGGGTCTGATTTAGCCTAATCCACTCTTGGAAAGAAGTAAGTTTTGACAGAGTATTAAGATCAACATGAATAAGGTTTTCTTGTTTCAGAGTAAACCTGTTTTTGCCCAGGGTTTTTCAGAAATGGCTATTCTAAAGTAGCAGCTCTGCAGCAACTCAGCCACGTAGGCGATCCTTGAAGAAAGTGATGTGAGATTGCTGGGTGAGTGGTATTACATAAAACCAAGGATAGTCTCAGGCATAAAGGCAGCAGGAAAACTTTTCTCCATAGAAATTAATTTCTTATTTTCTTGCCTCGGCACCCCAGCCTCATCAGGTAGAGAAGAGTGACACTGAGAACAGCTCCAGAGGTGTGTAACATAAGCTGTGGTTTGGCTGTTGACATCCAAGGCTGAAGGAACTGCTGCTGCTGCTGCTTGGTGGCAGAGCTCTTGCCTTCCTGTCGAGTGTGAAAGACTTCCTCTTGCTGCCAAATTTGTACAAAATCATGCTCTACTTTCCCACCACACACAGGCCCGTGCTGATGGGTGTTTCCCACAGTCACTGCATCCCCGGCCCCAACAGGTCTCAGCCTGGGGCTGCGTCCCTCTACCTCTGCTGGTGTCAACACAGCCCTGCCTTGCCCAAATGCAGTCTCCCACCACATTCTGTCCCTGTTGCTGGCCTTGGGGAGGATCTGCGGGGCCCTGGCTACACCCGCACAGCCAAAATGCTCAAAAGCGTGTTCTGGCTGTGGTTTTATCTGTACCCAGCAGGGACACCACCTTGGGGCCAGCCCTACCAAACCATGTGTGTGCACGACCTCCTTTCCCATTTTCTTGCTGGGAGGTGGAGAAGAATGAGTTTTTAATTACAATGTCATGAGTTCAACGTGGCCAAGCAGAGCTTGTCTAATCGTAGGTGCAGCTGGAGCTCCTGGCTTAGTCCCGGCACAAGTGAATTAAGGAAGGACAAAAGGTCTTCGTTGCTCTTATGCAGAGACAATTTCTATGGCAGTGAGGGCAGCATTAGTATTCATGCCTTGGCTGGTCTGGCAGCAAGGCAGCTAACTTGATATTAACTGTGGCACAATGACTGGTTTTTATGGGCCTTGTCTCAATATATATCACAGGTAGCCAACCAAGTGGCTCTTTATCCTAGTTAGCTTGGGGTATCTGCTCTCCTACCCGCTCAAGTGATGGGGCTTGTTTTTTTCTTGCCATGGTGGTGGTTTTGTAAAGAGACGCGGGCAGGTTCCCTGCTTGTCTCATGTGTTGTCATGTTGTAATCCTATATTGGTTTATTTTTCAGCTGACCAAAGTTCCTCCTAAACTCAAGTCATCTGTGTTTACAAATAGTTTATTGTGTAATGTGCTAAAGCTTTTTCCCAGTGTTTGAGTGGGACCATAGATTTGTAGCTGAGACATTTCCACATTATATGCATTAGAAAAGTGTTACGATGAATGAGTAATGGAAATTATTTCTGCTCCAGGAAGCAAAATGATGCTGAGTGAAAGACAGAAAGAAAGATGAAGGTTTATATGGAAAGAGGATATTCCCCTTTTTCCCAGCCCACCGAAATGCTCCCTCCCCTTCCCTCTTGTGTGTCTCACCACAGCACAAGGGTGTGCCAGAACATGTTCCCACAACCTTTCAACCCGTTCAGCGCAGCCTGCAACTTTCCTGGCTATTTTTGTGTATTCCACTCAATGATTAAGTGCTGAGGACTATGATAATACATCTTTTCACCAACGGCACCCAGCAGAATGCAGTCTCAGCTGCTCATGGACTGCTTTTTCAGTTACTTTTCCTAGAAACTGGATTATCAATAGATTATCCTTCTGATTATAAGGGTGTAAACTTAAAGATGTGTTGTTCCTGGCCAGGACTCCAGCTTTTAGTAATCAAGTATTATTCTTGTTGACAATATGATTTCTGCATCTAACCGAAGCCCTGTGCAGGCTGCCTTTGCCTATTGTAAACAAAGTGGCTCATCTGCTGCTGAAGATTAACCACTTCTGATCGAAACAGGGCAGCTATTTAATGATATGAACATAGAGCATGCAGTGGTTTCCTGAGCACCTCCAGTTGGATAGCGGTACCTTAGCTTTGCTTCAACTTCTTAGTCTATTTACCAAATATGCTATGACACTGCTAATGATTTATATTTTGTAGACAAGCCCCTTTCTGCTTTGACATCTGCCAGTTTTCCCATTGCTCAGCAACACTCAGGTAGTGCAAACCCCACTACCGTAGCAAGATTAATTCGATCTCATGTTGACAAGGTGTAAGAGCTACCATCAAAAAACTGTGGCTCACCAAACTTGTCAACACTGGAACAGAGTCTCCCATTTTGGGTAGAGGCACTGCGATACAACACAGATAAACCTTCACAATTGCTCCTGCAATATCAACTGACAGCCACCACGGCACAACACATCCTTCATGACTGACAGCTCACAACCCAAATCACCTCTGTTTCATGTTGTACCTGAGGAATTAAAAAAAAATACCCCCCCTCAAACCTCAAAATGATAGCATTCCCATTGAACAGAGCAGGGGAGCATCAGCCACAGCAACATGGGCAGGATATGACAGGATCCAAAATCAGCACCTCTGTTTCCCACCTTCCCACTCATCTTTAGGAGTGCCTGAATCCTTGAAGAGCCTTCATCCCCTGAGATTCTGGGCAGGCTCTGTAGTGATGTTTGAAAGCAGGAGTTTGTCTTCTAAGGACCTTTGGCACCAGTGAACATTTCAACATCAAGGCGTACGTCACTAAATAGAGCAGGGGTAATTGTAGGGAGCCAAAATTGGGATTTAGCGCTGCACAGACCTGCAGAGACAAGCGATTTTTCATGCCAGGGTGACCTGCTAGGAAGAGGGTCACACAGAAGGGAAAAGCACAGCCCTCATGTGTTTGCTCTGGGTGCAGGAGACATATCTTCCGAGTCCCATGGGGCAGCCAGGGGAAAGTCTCTATCCAGGAGCAGAAAATGAGACTGGTTTGGGACCTACCAGCCACAGCTGATGTCAGTTGCACAGACACAGGGTCAGACTCCTGCAGATAAAAATCAGCCAAGCTCCACTGACATCACAGCTCTGCTTGTTTACGCTAATGGAAGGTGTTGCCCAATGTATTCCAGGTGTTAGATTCTAATTTATTTTTATTCCCTATCCCAGTACAAGGCAAATCACACTCATTGACAGGCTTTTGGCTGAAGAGGGCATTGCATTATTCCTCTGATTTAATTTTAAAAAGTAAAAGTAAAACCGTAACCTAGTCCTTCCATATTATGGTATGAAAATTCATGCCAAAACTGTGCTGTAAAAATATTTGGAATGCTAAAAATAGATTGGCATTCAAATAGCTGTTGGAAGGGGAAGCATTCCCAACCAAACCTGGCAGGACCAAAGCTGTTTATTTTCCATACGGTTATTTCCAAACAGGTTCAGCACATGGAGCCATCATTTCCTCATAGGGTCTTCGTAAGCCCCAGTGCCACTGAAGGCAGTTCCTAGTATAATTGTAGCTGTGACCTGCCTTCCTGGCCAGGCGTCCAGTCTGGGCATTGTCGTCATCAAACCGGAAACTTTTTTCACCAAAGGAAACTATGAAGGTTGAGCTAATGAGAACAAAAATCTCAACTCGGAAAGGATTAGCATCTTCCCATTGAAGCCTCTGATGCTCCTCTATATTATTTTAAAGGCAGAGCTTACTGATTTATCAAGTCATCAGACAGATCAGTGCATGAAACCATTTGCTGCTCTCTTCATGTCTTGTGTTGGTACACTTCCACGTTACTCATCTCCCACCACTGAAGTCATGGTGTGGTAAATCAAACATTAATATGTAAGCCTCTGCAGCATCCTATCATGGCAAAATAATGATACTTTGGAAGCATTTTTTCCCCAGCTCAACTGTAAGTACCAATGTATATTTTATACCTCTACATTCAATATTCATCTTTAAATATGAGAGATGTACAGCACTTCTCATGAAAGCATTTCAAAAGGCCAGAGCGCAGGGAAGTAGAAGCTCACATTATGGAGAGGAACTGATGCCAAGAGGAGTGATGAAGAGAGTGTTGTGTGAACCCAGTGGAAATGCAGAAAAGCAGTAGATACATTTTCTTATATTATTCCTATGTGATTTAAGCCTCAAACTATTTGCACCACATCATTAGCAAGAAAGATCTGCTGCTGATACAGTTCGAACATCTTCCACGGTATCTCACATTACTGTATTTGTGTGTGTGTTTCTAAAGAAAATCTGCTTTGCAGCAGAGTGCAACAGTTGGCTTCACACTTTTCCAAGGCAGAAAGCTTCACCTTTGTTCTTTCTTGCCAGCCTGCCTCACTTAAATTGAGCCTGGCTTCTTGATAACCGCCTGAGGTGGTTTCTCAGTGTGCTAGGAGAATCATTTCAAAAGGCTTACTTGTTCTAAAGGGCACCAGAGGAATGCAGGGAAGTGCACTGGCAAGGGAAAAGATAAACAGTTGGAAGAAAAAAGCAGTTTAATCTTGCTCAGCTGTATCTCAGCTGCAATTCTACTTTCCCTAGGCAACTTTGACACAATCGGGATGCAAGCGGAGGGCTAGGAAGCGCAGGTTGCAGTGGCACCCATCCCAACCTTGACACAGAAAGTCTGAAACACCCACGGAAAAAGAAAAGGTTGCTCACTGGGCCATAATATACAACAAAATTTTCCTCTACCATGGTTATGATTTGTTGGTAGCCTCTTACGTATCGTATCTATCAATCATGCATCGCAGGAAGCTATTGTCTGCCTCCAGACTTATCAGAGAGAATGATTCTTGCCTAGCAAGCCTGCAGCTGAGTTATTAGGTCCACCAGTTCCAGATCAATGAAGAAAACCCCTCTTGCTCTTCGCACGTTCTTGCCAGGCTGCCACAAGCCACCTGAAAAAGCGAGCTTGTTCAGGGAATCCTCCCCCACAGCCTTTGTCCATGTCAAATCCCATTCCCAGGAAGCCATCTGACTCCAGCAGGGCCCTTGCGAGCTGCGAAGCAGGGGTCTGAGCACTGCTGTGCCTGCGCATTGGGCTTGGCTTTTATTCTCACTACATTGTGAGAACATACACTTTGACCAAAATAGGATGTTACCTTCCTCCAGTGAAGTGGCTTGGGAAAACATGGACCTATTTCAGATAAAGCCCAGGGAACTGAATGATTTGAGGTGCGTCACAGCTGATTAACTAAAATCCTCAAGTAAGAATAAGCCTCCCCTTTGAGCTCCTTTGAAATAACCTTTAGCACAAATGTCTCCCTAGGCTTGGGATATCCAAATACAAAGCAGACAGGTCCCAAGGGCTCTTTCCCCTGCTCTCTTATACCTTCTCTGCGTCTTTTTATTGTAATGTATTTGCATTTTAAAGTAACAAAGGGAGAAAAATTACACCTTGTGGGAAGTTTGGCTCTGTTCATACAAGCTGCTAGCTTTTTTTAGCGTGACGCTTCCTGTATGCTCGGGGACGTCAGTCGCTGTTTCTGGCAAAGTGCATTCCCAGCAGAGAGGGGCAGGCAGGAGAGAAGGGAGCACAGGAATGGGCAGTTTCTGTACAAGCAGCTAAGCAGACCCTGACAGCACAAGAGGAGGTACAGATTTGAAGGGGAGATTTTTTTTATTAAGAAATCTCCTTTCCTTCTGGCCCCCTGAGAAGGTGGCAGAGCGAGTATGGCATGTCTTACCACAAACCCATGTGTCCAAGATGCAGCTGTTGATTTCAAGCGTGAGGGTGAACAGAAGGCTGCCGCCTCCTTGGCTTGAGGCTGCAATGGCACAGCTGGAGAGAGCAGCACTTTGGGCCAGCTCTCCTCAGCCCTCTCTGGAGGCAAAGCTTGGGGTAGTGCCCCACTCTACCCAGAGGCACCAAGGGGATGGGGGAAGAGAAACAATGGGGACCTGCAGAGCCCAGCATCCTGTATAGCTCCGCACCCCCTGTGCAATTTGGGTTCAGCAGCTTTTTGCAACATCATCATTTTCAAGTGGGACATGCCTCTTCTCTCCTTCCTCCAGCACCATCAGATGCATTTCAGCTCCTTGATGTGTGGACCAAAGCCGGGAGCCCCTCCTGCTAAGGAGGCCTCCTGCCCACGCTGCCAGCAGCAGCCACGGTCATTCTTTCCGTGTGATAAATATAGTAACAGAGTTTGCACAAGGTCAGAGCTGGGAATAAATTCCATTGCTCAAATAGGAGAGAGCTAAGTTTCATTCACTCGCCGCTGTTCCAGCTCCGCGTCAACGCCGTTTGTTAAGAGTGACCTATTATGGGTGACCCAGAGGCTGCCCTGGAAACTAAATTCACTTACTATCTCTCCTTGTAAGAGCACCTCGGGTACAGCCAGTGCCCAAGCATGCCAGCCATGCTTGCTCCTGGACAGGCTGGTAGAACTTGCCCAGGCTACACACATTTGGGCATCAATGAGGACAGAAAGCATAAGGCTGGGCACAGCACAGCATGCATAGGAGCTATAGGATGGCTGCCTGTGGTATGGACCCAACCGAGGAGGCACGGCCTGGACTCGGATGCCTTTTCTGCATCCAGGTGTCTACCACTTCCTGCTGACACTGATCTCTCAGGCCAAGCTGAGACAGGAGACTGGCGCCATCTCACAGTGGCTGGGGAGCCCTGGCAGCATGTGTCTCATTCCCGAAAGGTTTTTCTTGGCTCGAGTGGGAAAATGCATCACAGAACCACAGAATTGTCATGGTTGGAAAGGACCTCTGAGATCGCTGAGTCCAACCACACACACACAAAAAAACCCCTACAATCTCTGCCACAAGAGCATGCCCTGAAGTGCTGCATCTACACGTTTCTTAAATACCTCCAGGGATGGTGACTCAACTACCTCCCTGGGCAGAACATTCCAGTGCCTGATCACTCCTTCAGTAAAGTAATTCTCCCTACCATCTAATCTAAAACTCCTCTGCTGCAACTTCAAACCATCTCTTCTGTTTCTGTCATTATTCACTTGGGAGAAGAGGCCAACACCCATTTTCAGGTAGTTGTAGAGGGCAATGAGGTGTCTCCTCAGCCTCCTCTTCTCCCAGTTCCCTCAGCTTCTCCTCGTATGACTTGTTCTTTATGCCCCTCACCAGCTTGGTAGCTCTCCTCTGGACATGCTCCAGCATTTCAGTGTCCTTCTCGTAGTGAGGGGCCCAGAACTGAACACAGTACTTGAGGTGAGGCCTCATCAGTGCCGAGTACAGAGGCGCCATCACTTCCCTATTCCTGCTGACCGCACTATTCCTGACATTGCAAATAAGTCCAGTCGCTTGCCAAAACCTAGCAGTTGGAGACTGTCCTAAGAGATGCACAAAGAAACAGAATTATGCATTACAGGCAGTTTAAAAAAAAATATATGTGGCATTTCGACAGGCCTGAACACTTGCCTTTGCGACCTAAAAAAGGGAGTTAATGTCCTAAAAAAGGACATTAAATATTCCATGTTTGGTGTATGCAACATATGGCAATCACATATTAAAGACCATTAATCTCTCTCTGCTACCCATTTTTCCCAGATCACATAGAAAAGACTTAATTTGGTATAACTGAAATACGCAAGTGTTGTCCAGGTGAATATACTATGGGCAAATCAACTGTCCATATGCATAATAACTGTTTGGTGAACATGGGAGAGAAAAAATCTCATCTGATCATAGCTGGTGGCCTTTAGAGTGTTCTGAATAGGAGATTACCTAAAAAATGCATGTTTATTTGAATGATGAATCTGCCTCACATCTGTGGACCAATATTTCAGATTTGCTCAGATTTGCCCTGCAGTTTGAGTTAAATTAGTACTTATACACATTTATCTCTAGTTGAACAGCCAAGAGTGTCATTTCAGGTAACAATGTTTTGACTAGGGGGAATACACCGTGGAATAATAAAACAACTTGCTGTTCTGTTGGGCAGTAGATCATATTGGATGATGTGAATTCAAAATCTTAAAGCTATATCAAGTGAAGGTGAATTAGTAATTCATCTTCATGCATGTTTGGATACTCAAGAAAACCATTCTCTGACTTTGCTATCAAGAAGATGGACTAAGTCAAACTTAGGCCATTCCTTCCTAAACCCTACCTGTTCATCACTTCAGTTTTGAGAATTCAGAGAATGTTGTCATTCTTATGCTTTGTTATATATGGACGAAGAGGGATAATGTGTTTTCAGGATGGAAAGTGGTGTAATTTACATCAGGAAACTCTAACACTGAAAACTGACCTCTGAAATCCTATAGCTTGCCACTGTACAGATGTGGAGATACCGTAGCCCAAGTCTGCAGAAGCAAGTTTTAAAAATCTTCAGAAAAACAAAGCAAATTACAGTAATTTCCGGTTCTCCTCACATACATTACTAAATTTTTAATTGTCATCCATATGTGCACCGCAACCAAAGATAATTCCTGCCCTAAGGAATTGTCAAATCTAGTTAAAGACTGATGAAAGTATAATTTATTACAGGTAAGCCTCTTCCATATTTTAAAAGTATCCAATTAAACTTGAAAACATACCTGCAAAATCATCTGGTACGTTATATTTATACAGATATGACTTCTCTAATTGAGTTAGGTGAGAATGTATATGCCCAGTGCACATCAGTGATGCTGGCTGATGGGTTTGTGCTGTATTGCATCAATATCTCCCTGGGGCCCCTCAGGCCAATTTGAAATGTGTATGCTGTTTATTTTCATTTTAGGCTCCCTCAGTGACCACATCATTTATTCACTGACAGCACACTTGAAAGGCTCTATCACTCTAGTTTGGTTTTACTTACAGGCTGTGCAAGATCTTTTCGGATGCCAAGGCGATAAGCATCACAGCAGGCTTGTAAAGGAGGGCAGCAGGGCTCACCTCTGGTGAAGGTGGTAAGAGGGGAGATGCAAAGGCAAGCTTGGGACAGCATAAACAAAGTTATCTTCACGAGGAGTAAACACATCCATCTCTTGGCAGGGAAGGAGAGTGGGAATTATGGCTGAATTAACTTTCTCTGCATCGCTACAGACTTAATGTGTTTGTAGAATGAGTTGAAAGAGACATTCGGATGTTTACAGAGATCTTTCTGCTGTTTTCTGTTCTAAATACGTTCTCCTTTGAAATATTGAGCCTTGAGCCAAACTCTTTTTAAGTCTCTAATGAGAATTTTGCCTAAGTAATGAAATGAATAATGACTTCAGGTTTTGGCCCTGGATGAAAACAAATGTTCTTCCTGTGACAAAGAAAAGTAATCCGTTGATATGAAGTATCTAAGTGGTCGCTAACACAATAAATCATTTCATAAATCCCTGACCACTGATCTTTCAAATGCTTTGTAGTTTGAAATGGATATACTGCATGCCTTAGAAAGTCCTTAATTATGTAATTTTTCCAAGTATTCAAACTTCTCACGGAACTAATATTTAAGACAAAGCCATTTAGGACAAAGCCCAAAGCTGGCCTACGGCGTAATGGCCAGCTAACCTTCTGGGCAGATGTGCTGGAAGAGCAAAAGGCACTTCTGAAACATCCATCCGCAGGCAGCAACAGCTTGGCTCTTCTCTCTGGGTAATGGCACAAAAATATTCCTGGTGCATGATTTATTTCAATAAATCATCCTCTACCTGATGATATATTGGGTGATATTACTGCGCTTATATAAAGTGTAATTAATGCTGCTGACTCGAACAATTCCCAGTTTGGTGTATAAGGCAGCTATCCTAACAGTTATCAGGACCTGGCTCACGCACATTATTGAAAGTTAAATGCCAGTAAGTTAGAATACTACATTGCAACTTCTGCTGATTACTGCTCCTACTGAATTCTCTTGCCTCCTGTTCTCTTTCAGAAGCCTCTTCACTGGAGACTTTTTTCTCCTCCTGATGCTCTATACTTACACAAATACAAGTGACCAGCAAAAGATATCCCAGAAAAAAAAAAAAAATCCCAGTTAATCTGCTGAATTTGATTACTTGATTGAATTTGATATTCCTTGCCCCAGTTGATTTAGCATCTGCACTATGCCAGAATTGCTTGTCCTGGGTGGGTGAGGTAGAACAAGTACCTAAACATTTTCTAAAGGATATGGAGTGAGATGCATTCTCAAGAGGCACAGTAAGAGACGGGTCCATGAATCTCTTGGATAGCTTTGTGTTTGTCAGCTCAGTGGTGCATCGTCTGGCCAGGAGCATGTGTGCTCTTTCAGGAGCATGGATGAACTGCTGTGAGATACAAACAGGAAAACACATCAGGACCAGCCAAGTTATGCAATATATTTCCCTCACTCAGATATTCAGACAGGGTCCACTGGGTGTTATAAATATTTTAAAAGTCAAAAATCTACTCTTTTTTCCCCTACTTCACTGAGGAAAAAGACAGATTAGAGTATACTTCCCTAAAGTAGTCTTGGGTTGGTAAACTTGATATATTCTAAAGGATGAGTTTTTAAGGATCAGTAATTTCCATCCATAAATTAGCCCATTATCTCCGTGTAAGGTCTAGAATTTTAGCAACAAGTCATTTTCCTGACCAGGAGCACCAAGCTGATTTTGGATAACACTGAAAGAGTTTATTTCTCAAATACACTAGAAGGGGGAAAATTGTGTAGCTCAGTTTGTGTAAAATCTGGAAAAGTAACTATTCTTACATTGCCTTATTTGTTCACTCAGATGTTTCTTTCTCCCCCCACGTATTTTGTAGAGGAACAAAGCTCTTATCTCGGAGGTTTTAAATCCCACACGCCTACTGACAATTCAGTGCTCAGCCCTTTGACGTCTAGATTTCCTACATGGCTCAAACCCCTTGTTTGTGAGATACATTTTATTAGAGAATAGACACTTTTGAAGTTGCAGGAAATTCCCGTAAGCTGATGGGATACTTTTTTACATCATTACTGAAATCTGTCATTCTAACCTCCATCCCAGGCTGTGAGAGGTATGTATGGGACCTCCCCCCATGAGGCACAGCACTTTGCACCATCTTCTGCAGCTCTGAAGTGTCCATGCAACCATGAGGGTCTCTCCAGCAGAAATGAAACCTGATTCTGTTGCGCAAAGGAAGAAGCCTGATAAAGCCTTTAAAGAGAAGGACAGAAAACGTATGTGTTGTTTTTTCTTCTATGCTGGTGACCACAGCTTTATGCAAGACCATAAGGAAGGAAATGAAGAAAGTGAGTTGTCATGCTGTCTCACACCAACAGCTTTCTCAGGATATCAAGAAAGGGATCTTCTGAAATGTGATATAATAAGTAAACATACCACTGGGTGTATCAAGGATATTAATGGCAATATTAACCATATCCCAGGGTAACTCTTTGTCTTTCTAGTTCAGACCCTATATGCAAACATCAGACGTGGACAAATAAATACATCACATATCAGTGCCATGACTATGCTTCCATATGGGATGAAGCAGGATAGGACTTCGCTGAGTAGCTGCCCAAAATTATGTTTGTTTTATGAGCCAGATTTAGCTGCACACAGCTCACACTGATATGAGACTTACCTACTGTATGCCACAGATAAATTAATTGCTCATGCTTATCAGCTAACTAGTTTGCACTTCTTTTTCTTCTGACTTAAGACACACTTACAGTCAGAGGGGAGCTGATGCACAGATGGCATTTTCTTTGTCATTGTTTCTGTTCCTTGAAGGGAAAGTAGTTCGCTGATTTTTTACAAAGAAACGCTAATGTTACCTGGTTTTCCACAGTAATGGAGAATTTCTCTCTGGAGCGTCTCCACACACTTTTATGGCCCTGGGACAGGTGTCTCTTCATCAGACCCTGCACAGCTAAATCCCTCCTGTGGGCAAAAAAAGAGATTCAGTTCCATCCTAAAAACTAATCAAGCACTGGCTTCCAATTAAAAACCCATGCCTCTGTCTTCAAAAGTTTTCACCTTGTGCTGCAAACCCCACTTTTTCTCTCTGCCAGCACTGCTAGTCCCAGTATGGTGCCTGCCAGCTTCCTGGTAGTCACGATGGGAAGAAAGAAATGGGGAGAAGATTATGAGGGTTCCCTCAGTGCTGGGTTTCGACTGTTCCCATTTTAAGTTCAAAGCCTTCCACATGGCAGCTGAATGGGAGGCTTTCCAAAATCCACAGGAGGCTGGGAAGGAATCCAGCATGACAAGGAGTATCCTGGCGGAAACAGAAGAACTGGCAAATAAGCATATGTGAAATGTACCCCTTTTTGTCACAACCAGAGGCACTGTTTTCCCAACAAACACCCTACCCACTTGGAAGAGAACAGTCGCTACCTGTCTCTGTGGATATGAGCCTTGCTGCCCAGCCTAAAAGAGTTTAAAGCAAGCAATCTCTCTTCCCTCTATATTACACTGCTCCTACCTTTTGTTCCCTTTTCAGTGCTTCTGCCTTTTTTTTAACAGACAGTATTTTTCTAGTATCCTAGACCTGCAAACTGGAGCAGTGTCATACAAACGGGTTTATTTGCGCAGATAAAGACTCATCACAAGCATGAGTTTTATAGGACTGGGCCTTATATTTGTCCTTGAAATACTTGCAACAATTTCTCTCCTGCCAAATCCCTTTCTGTCTAGATCCTGCTCTTACATTCAGACTCCATTTCCTGTGGCTTTGGTTTGGCTAGGGTTCGCACTCTTTTTTCCTTCTTAATCCCTCCACTTTCTTTTGCTGCATTTTTTTGCCTCTCAAGCGTATGTGTAATCAGACTCTTCTGCGCAGCAACTGTAATGGCAACACTGCAGGTCTGTCTCAGAATGTTAGTTCACAAGCACGGGAAGAGGAAGAGAAAGGACACTCTCCATGTCTAAATCCTACCATTTAAATTATTATAATGGATGCCCTTTGCAGAAAATGCTTTAAATGTTGGTGGGGTTTTTTTTAGAATTATGATATATCAGATGTCATACACATTTCAGGCAGAGTTCGTAATTGCACTAAGATCAGCACTTCCTCAACTTTCTTCATAAGCAGAGAGCCTAACTCTTTTCTAATCTGCCTTTCCCTTTCTCCAGTGACTGCAATAACACTAGTAGTAATTCAAAGGAGCAAGAAGCTCCTGCTCTCTGTATGTCAGTGAAAAGCCCAAGGACAGAGCAAGCCAGTGTTTCTGGCAGTGCAGCCGCATGATAATTAAACAGCCCTGGTTACATATCCGTCGGTGCAGGAATGGCATACTTTCCTGGTGAGTTGGCAGAGGCAGGTAATAAAGCTTGCATGCTTACACGTCCATTATGAACAGACCTATTAAGAGCCTCTCCTCCCAAAGGAATGCTGTAGTATACATGGAAATGAGTCTGTGGTCACCCAGCACTGCGCAGGTACCCAGCTGCGCACTCAGCAGACACCGAGCATGCAAAGCTCTGCCGCACCTCCCAGGCAGAATCCAAATAGTCTTGCTTAGAGAAGCAGGATCCTTCTCGTTTGAGCAAAGAGAGGATCCATTTGCTTTAAGTAGTATATGGACCACAGAACAAAGCCATTTCTCAGTCTCTTCAAAGAAAGGTGATTGTACATATATGCACAACCCCCACGACTTTTTTGTTCCATCTGAAATCCCCCCAATTATTCCACGTTCCTTAGCCAATATCTCATTGATTACTGTTGCTATAACTCCTCCTAAAAAGACAAAGTATTTTAAGTGTTTCAGAGAAAAATATGTCCCCTCTCTGCACTGACGTAGAAATGCTTTTCATACTTTCTGGATCTAGCTTATCTTTCCCAAGGGCTGAGGCATGACAATCCTTTGCTATTCTTTTCCCTAGTATTTAGGACGGTGCTTTCTCAAAGGATGAGGGAGGTCAGAATCTTCCCCATCCCATTTTGCTGAAGTTACTGCATTTCAGACAGGTTATTAAAGTTAATCTTATTAATTGTTTTGGAACATATTTTTACTGCCTTATAATATTTATGGACTTTATTGTGAACCATCTAACTACTCCCTTCAGGCATATATCCTTTCAAGTAAGGGGGATGGTGTAAGTGCTTGAATTCTCAGAAGCTGATAAGGTTTAGGATCCATATGATGATTAGTATTTCCTTCATGAACTTCATGCTTCTGGGATATTCTTAACATCGAACTCTTGCATCCCTTGGACAATCAAAACTCCCAGGGGATCTAGGCAAGTTACAGTCCAGCCAAGTCCACTTCTTCCCACAGTTTGCTTTCCACACCTCATTAAAAAAGTGATCCAGAATTCCTCTTCAAAGCTTCAGCAGCTCCACACATTAAGAAGAAACCTTTCAGAAACAAACCAGGATATGCTGTTAAGAGCATACAGTACTCTGAGATGGATTATATGACAATAAGGAAATACTTCTGTGCAAAAACCAAAACAGAAAAATATTTTGAAAAAGCAATGCAATACAAATGAGATCAGCAGCTCTGCCTGACTCCAAACAAGATTACAAAGTCTTCAGGGACTTGTCTATGCTTACAAGTTCTGCTACTTTAATTATGCTAACACAGAGCAGCATAATGCCTTTCTGGCATGGTAGCAATTATACTGGTATGGTTTAGTCCAGTTACAGTAAAACAGAGTATACTGACATATATTACTAACAATATTATTGTTAGTAAAACCTCACTGTCAGCTAGGTATAAGTCCAAAGTAAAGTCACCTGTGCTTGAACTTGCTTATTTCACTATCACTTCTCCCAGAGATTTTCTTTGGGGATCTTTTTTATCATGCCCCTCTGCCCCCCGCCCCCTTTGCTTTTACTGCTGTGCTTCTGTGTGTGCTTCCACAGTTTCCAGACCTCTTCCCAAGTTTTATTCCAGTCTGGACTGCTCTTAATCCTTTTGCAGCACTTTCAGATCAAACCAACAGGTATGATCATCTAAATTCCAGTTTTCCTTCTAACAGTCGCTTCCTCTTCTTTCCTATCAGATGGGTTAACAAACCAGCTGCAGCAGAAGGCCAACACAAGCCCAGTTATTCCAGCAGGACAGGTGGATGTTAGGTAATACTGTTACCTGCTTATTCCTGCATTTTCATATAGGAAGATAGGGAATGAATACAATTTGGGAGAGGTATAGTTTTTCTTCTTACCATCAGACTGCTTCACCAGCCTATTTTCCATTGCAAAGAGGTTTCCTTAAGTACAGACCTTATTTTTCTCCATGTGACTTCTCTCTGAGGCTCTCGGACATTTAGATGGTCAGATATTTAAATTAGAAATGAACAGCCACCCCACAAAACTGGATAAGGCATCCACGTGTGTACATCTACTGCTTCTCTACTAGCAGCAACGTAATTACTCCACACCACTACAGGAGATCACTACTGGAGTAACTCCTCCACACTTCCTGAAGGGAGTCAGCATCCCCTCAGACCCTTTACACACATTAACACATCCTTCTCTGAGGCAATCACCAGCTGGAGGCAAAAAGGGAAGGAATTTTCCATATGAAGTGAAGACTGCCACCGCCTCAGAGTACACATCTTCATGCCACAGTTGGCACCAGTTTTTTGAAGCGGGGTCTGAGAGCCCAGGCTCACCTATTAAAAATTAATATGAAGAGCTGTCTGTTTATATTACTACCAGTCAGACTGTCCAGGGAGATCTCCTGCAGCTCTTTGGACTGGTCCACATGGCGATTATGTCTCTGTTAGTTGTATCAGCTGCAGAAGCAGTCGTTTTTTGAGAGGGGAAGCATGAGAAGAGCACTGGAGAACTGCCTGCACTTTTCTGATGTCCTCCTTGGAGATGGGGTAGGTACTAGGCTGCTGGGAACTAATCCACAAGCCCAGCCAAAAAAACTTGCTTTCACCTGAAACACTTTCAAGGTTGTATCTCTGAGAGCTGGGGAGGGAAAGGGCTGCACAGAGCAGTGAATGGTGCAGTGTACGGTGAGGTTTTAATCCCTGCTTACTTTATGTCTGTCATTTAAGCAACCTAGAGACAAACCGAGGAAAGAAACTAACTGATGTGACTATTAAAGAAAAGCCAAGCTTCAAAATCTGACTTCCTTCTATTTACTGGACTCCAGTGAGAACAGACAGACTGCAAAACACACAGTGGTAGGAGTAGGAAACTGAAGCCTTGTATTGACTGAAACATTAGCCTGAATCCTGCCATGACCCAGATCACGAAGATTAAAAGCACCACAATCCTTGAACTAATGAAGTAGGTAAGTGGCTAGGGCTTAACATTGGTGTGATACAGTTTGTGTACGTATTGCAATAAAGAGAAACTCTTTGACTAACTGATGATTTCCCCCTCCCCCCCCCTCCCCCCCCNTACATTCTCATAGCAGCTTGATCCTGCCAACAATTCTGAGAGGGACGCTAAATGCTAGTAGTGTCAGAAGTGTAGTAGTAGAGAAATGAAATGGCTTAACTTTCTCCCATCAGCTGCCCTTTTTTATTATTTACCTTGTAAGCTGTTTAACTAGGGCAGGGACAACTTATTTTTGTGGATTTGCACACTGGATTCAAACAACAGCTACTGTATTTCACTGAGTCCATTAGCTGCTGCTATAAAAAAAAGTCTAATGGTTACTGAAAAAAAATCACATAGAGAAAGGGCAAGCATCCAATGATAAGTGACATCTAGTACCGTTACGTGACAGTGACAGAGAGAGCAAACAAGACACTAACAGCACTTGTTTTCAAAGGAACAATTACAGCACTAGCGGTTGTGGGTGAATGTAAAATCTCTGTAGAAAAGCCTGTATCTCTACCATGTTGCTTTATTAACAAATTCAAGTAAGACACCGAGCTACTAAATTGCTCCATAAAGAGGGAAGATGATACAAGCAAGTCAGGCACCATTGCGAGTCACTTTCAACTTCATGTAGTCCCAAAATATATCATACTTTCTAAACCTTATGTCTAGGCAAGAGCAAGCAGTTAGAGCGTGTGGCAATGGTTTTGTGAGGTATTCAGATACCATAGCAATGGCTGCCACAGACATAGGCAGGGTTAGAAAGTATTTCATAGATGGTTGCCACTGTGAAACTCTCTTTCCATTTTCATGTGAGTGGGACTAGACTGCAAGGGATATTGTGTCATGACTGTTTGTCAAAATTACAGATCTCTAAAAGACCAGAAAAGAACATGGTGGGTTTTTTCACTTTAGTTTAGGAAGAGAAAAGTAGAATATGAAGTATTACAGCAGAGCTGTTTAAGCCTTGTGATACATGGCAGTTTTGGAGCACTTTCGTGGACCAGCTCCATCTCCTCCTGAGCCCTGTGAGCACCCCAGCCGGCAGGTCTTGGGGTCCATCATGCACAGGGGCTGTAGGAGGCCTTGGGCTACGGTCTCACAGTTAGCTATCCCTGTATTATTAACTGCATGTCTTCTAACTCTCCTTATCGACTAAACACTTGGGGGATCCCTCTAAACACTTGTCCTGGTTTCAGCTGCGATAGTGCTATGTTTTGGATTTAGGATGAGAATAATGTTGATAACACACTAATGTTTTTAGTTGTTGCTAAGCAGTCAAGGACTTTTCCGGCTTCCCATAGAAGCTGAGAGAGAGCATAGACAGAACAATTGAACCAAACTGGCCAAAGAAGTATTCCATACCATAGACATTATGCTCAGTATATAAACAAGGGTTGCCCAGAGGGCAGAGATTGGCGATCGCTGCTCAGGAACAGGCTGGGCATTGGTCAGTGGGTGGTGAGAAACTGCATTGTGCATCACTTGTTTTGTATATACTTTTATCGTTACTATTGTTATTATCTTCTCTTCCTTTGCTGTCCCGGTAAACTTCTTTTATGTGAACCCATAATTTTTCTTTTTTCCCCTGATTCTCTCCCTCATTCCACTTATGCAGGTGGGGGCAGGGGAGTGAGTGAGTGGTTGCATGGTGTTTGGCTGCCAGCTGCGTTAAGCCATGACAACACTGCAGGAAAGTACCATCATCCTAGGCATTAGTATGGCTGCCAGCCTTGCACCTACTGGTGTTGTGTAATCAAAGGAGTGAAGACTGCAATTAGTCGTTCATCTTTCAAGGCTTTTGTTTTGAAGAAGGTAACACTCCCTGCTACAACTGAAATGATTAAGACAGCAGAAACTGCCGAGCAGATGAGTAAATAATAACCATATGACTCATTTCCTAACTCAGAGATGTCTGGAAACTGAAATTAGCAAGTCACAGAGCAAACAGCTTCATCTTCAGCAATTTCACCGTTTCTTTTTATTGTGCATGAAGAAAGAAAAGCCTGCAGTGCATGGGCCTTGTGTCACTGTCTTGCCAAGGCCATTTACAGAGGACCCTGTACTTTGTGATATTTACAGACAAAGCATGCCTTAATGCACAGTGCATGGTCAGGGGGTCGGGAATGCACCTTCCTGAGCCGTTGGCACTATGGGGCTCCCCATTTCTGAGCCCTCCTTACTCTCCCAGATGCATGGTTCCAGTGGTTCAGGTTGGTGTTTATGCAAATGGTCAGACAGCTCAAGGCTGATTTTAAACCAAAATTCCCTTGCTGCAAGGAAGGCTGAGCTTTAAGGAGTAACTAGAGTGTGAATTAGAAGAAACCACAAATGAAGAGAACTTATGTTTGTGAGTGAACTTACTGTCTGAAGGCAGCTGGTTTCTATCAGCCGCTGCTGACAACAGCCTGCTTTTCTTTGCAAGTATGTTGATTCACAAATGTACCTCAAGGACTTAGGAACTAAACCCACCACTCCTTGCAAATTCTAGGTATCCCTTAAGCTGCAAAGAAGCCTAATTTCAAAGGTCTAAATAGGACATAAGGGCTATATAGCGGTTGTACACATCCCTGAACAGGGGAAATTTTATTAGAATATTTAAAGTAACCTGGCATTCTGGAGGGAGGCCTTGCCTTGAATGTACCCGCAGAAATTCCTTATAAGAGTAAATACATGTCACAGAAATTATTCACCTAACCTTGACAACTTTCAGTCTGGATTTAAGAGGTTAAGAGGTTCAATGTTAAGGCAGATATGAAAATTACTTCATCTGAATGTAATTTGAATGTCCAATGGAATGCCATTGTAGTCTTAAGTCACCCAAATAAACGACTGCTCAGAAACGAGATTCAGGGAACATTATTCAGAGTTTCAAATTAAGGAATATAAAAAATTGAGATAGCCTGCATTATTCATAAAGGCTCATCCTGTGAAAGACCCAAAAGTTTCAGAAAGTTCAGCCAGTGACCCTGTCTAAAGCCATTGGACCCCATAAATCACTCATCTACAGTGGACTTCAGCACGCACAGCAGAGAAGCCAAGAAAAAAAGAGGAAATAGAAATATTTAAAAACACAAAAAATAATTAACAGTCATGAGCAGCAGAAGATAATTTTCAAATCTATGAATCATTTGCTTCATTCTTATGTTTACATAGTACTCATTTGTTCTCAAGAGTTTATTGAAAACAGCATTCTTTCAAATTTGAATAGAACAAACCATACAAAAACCATAACCAAAACATATGGCCTACCTACAATTTTGGCAATTATCAAGCATGCTATTTTGAGTTAATACAATTATTAGCAAGGGTTTTGCAAACACTTTGGGTGCTCTGGTAATTCAAAACAGGCATGATTGTATTTGCGTGTATTTACAGCAGAAATAGGCACGCTGTGGTCCTGTTGGCCTCCCTAATGGTGCTCTAGAGCTGCTCACCTGCCCCAGCAACCTTGTAAGTGGGCTGAGATGCGGTTCCTGTACAACAGACAGCTTTAGCCTCCCCAGCTGCCCAGCAGTTCCAGCGCAAGCCACAATGGGAGGCTTCCCACCCTCATGTCCTCACGCCCCAGCTTCAAAACTGAAACCTGCTTTTTATCTTTCTATACCGTCCCAAACTGGCCATCCTGTTGGCCTTTCCTCTCTTTTCAAGTCACAGGCTGTCCATCCACATGACACAGCGGCTCTGTGTCCATTTTTCAGCTATTATCTGTCAAATCAAAGAAACAGCAGCAACAAAATGACAAATTTTAGCTTAAATGTGACAGCAGCTGAATAATCCAGATCACATCTTTCTCTGGTGTATCACCTTTCCTTTGTCTTCAACTGCCCATGACTCTAGAATGAGTCTCATACAATCATTTCTCCATTTGTCCTACCTCTGTTGCTTCTCACCTAGTTTTCCAGTGAAATTCTTGGTTGCTATTAGCATGACTGTGCATACACAGCCTGCTCAATGCCAGCAAAATAGCCTTTTGCCCAAGGTGACACAGTCACCTTTCTCCCTCCCTTTTCCCTGCATCTTTGAGAGATGGAAACTTTAACTCCATTTGCCTCCAAACATTTGAGGCTCTTAAGCATCAATAACTAATCATCCCCCTGCACTGAGGGGTTGCAAGAATGCGACTAGCTATCTTTCAACTGCCTCTCTCCACTGACTGTAGAGGGAGCATAGATCCCTAATTCAGAAACCTTATTTACGTTCCCAAGATTAGTTTGTATGAATCCGTGGAGCCGTGTGTTAATACATATGAGTATTGGGTTCTGATATTTGTAACTTATTTTGAATAGTTACAGTATTTCTGTGGGCTTTTCCAGCATCTGGGAAATAGACCTGGAGCTATTCTACAATATAGATAAAAATACTCACGTGCAGATACATAGCTGGTGTAGAAGTAAAGACTCTCAAGCCCTTGTAGAAAACCTGCCCCAGGCAAAGGGTCTTTGGCAGCCTCAGATGAGTTCTGAATCTCAGAAACCCACCATCAGATGCAGGCTTCATGAAAAACAAATATGCCAGGTCTTTAAAAGGGACCAATTTAGATCCCAAATTCTTCCTGAGCCAACATAAATGTAAGCACTCAATTAGGAGTGCCCTCTACATGCCATTAACTGTAATGAGACATCAATATTCAACGTTATGGAGTATTTTCACCACTATGGGTAGGAGCACTACCTTCATCTGTATTTCACCTGGGCCCTGGAATCACATCTGGTTTCATTTTTGTACAGTTATTGAGAACTAAGCCAGTGAGCACAGCCCAAGGATTTTGTTTTGTTTGTTTAAAACCTGCTTGCAGCCATGAGGTTTTGAAACTCACGCTTCTTTTCAACTGCTGAACCAATATTCTGGGATGACATATCAAAAAAGCTAGGTCAACTGCTTTCCAGAAGAAGATATAGCATAAAATAAATAACAAAGGAAAATGGGCCACTGTAAAAGCAAAAAGAAAATAGCGCAATGTGGTAACGTCAGTAATCAAAAAAGCAAGCAAGAAAAAATAATGTACACCACTCTTTCATTCCATAAAAATACTCAGATAAGGACAGCATATTCAATGGAAATTACAAATTACACAACAGCACCATCATCCAGCTGCTTTATGCTTCTCTTATAAAAACGGATCTGATATTAAACACTACAGCTCCTTGTTAGAATATGAAGAACTAATGCTGGCCTCACATTATGGATCATGGTGAGTTTCTATCTGTATTTAAATTTCCTGGACTTTGAACAAACTGACCAAACAACTAAAAACACAATCCAGTTCCCATTTCTAAAATCACATTTCTGTCCATCCTCACAGTTCAGAGCTGGTGATGGTTTGCTGTGAAGCTACCAGAGATGTGATGCAAGCACTTACTGATTGGCACGGATAGGTATTGAAACAGACACTTTCTCTGAGCTATCAGTTTATAACTTCTACATTGCCCAGACATGATGACAGGGATCTAAAAGTTAATTACAATTACCTTGCAATTTTCCTTGGTTCAAAGTGTTTCATAAGACTGACTTCTGGCTCCTGCTACAAGACTGTGGGAACACTACTACCACCTGTGTTTGGTCTTGGGTTGCACTGGTAGTAGGAAGAGGTGAAAGATGTATCTTCTCAGGGGTGGATTTTAACATCAAAATTACCATGTATGTTACAGCTTCTCTAAACTGTTCCACACTGTCCACTCTGACTTAACAAAAATGGTACTCAAAGATAAACTGATAATTATGAATAAGTGGCTGCATCGAATTCTGCACAGGTAGCTGCATAATACTATGGAGACAATGCTGATTAAACCTGGAGATATTTCTATGGGACATGCAGACCAAGCAAATACGGAACCGAGGTTTTCAGTCCTGCATAAAGCATCCATAATCCACAAGTCAAGTTTGGAAAATGATAACGATTCTCATGTAGTCATTTTACTACATCACTTAGAAACTTCACTAAATGCTGCTAGCATCACAGCACATTTGGTGATCTCATATAATGCAAATAAAGCAACTCTGTAAGACAGGGTTATTTGGGGTATCCAGCATATGCATAATCCAGCAGTTTCATTTGTTTAAAATAACTAGCAGGTCTGACTTAAGAGCACACATTCCTTGAAAGTGAAACAAATCTTCTCTTCAGAGGAGTGGTATCTCTCTACTTGTGTGAAAGGTATAATTCCATTTAGCTGGCAATTGCATTTTGACAAGAAGATCGTACAATTATATTTTTACAATTCTTCAACCATGAAAACAAAAAAGCCCTAGTAGCTCATTAAAAACAAATCATGCTACAGAAGACTTCTGCAAAAATCATGTTGGTAATAAAATTATGTATGCTATAAATTGAACACTTTACCTCATAAATGAGTCATAGGAATTTGTGAGTGAAAGAGCTGTAACGGCAAATTTGGAAAACCTATTTGTTAACTGATGATGAAATTAACTAAGTAAAGCAACAAGCTTTGTAAATTTATTTTGCAAACAACATTACATTTTTTTCCCATACAATATGCATTTCTTGTATCTCATACTCATTTTCTTCTATTCTCAGACCAGAAACGACACTACGGCAAGGTAGTCAAATTGTGACCCACCATTGGTAATTCCTTTTTATTTTGAAAGCCACAACCCTATCCCATCCTGGAGGAGAGGATCATTGTGCTCCTCAGAGCAGGTGACCCAATCTGAAACTACCCCCGAGAGTCAGGATGTTATTGCTGCTGAGAAGTAAGTATCTCTGATAAAGATGATCTATAGTAAAGATTATCTGCATCTGACTAATGACCTCCTCTGGCCTCCAATGAAAGAGTTTGGGGGGTGAACAAGGAGTGTTAAAGAAGGCAGCAGAGCTGGGACTTTCCTCATAAGTGACCCTGCAGTTGCAAGGGAAACATGGGGACATATCCTTTGCAAGCCAAGGGGCAGGCCCCATGGAGCTTCTTGGTTCAATGGAAGTCATGGTGGCTAGGGCTGGACGTGGGTGAGGTGTATCTCGGGCCAGGGTTAAGCCCTGTGGGGCTGATTTGGGCAGCAATGGCCAGCGGTGCCCCAGTGCTGCATTCATCAGTCTCCCTGGCTGCCACTGACATGCTAATATGTAAAATGGAGGTCATATTATTACTCCCAGAAAAACCTGATGGCAGCTACATCTTTGCCTGCTTTCTCAAGGAAATGGGACTTATGCAACCATACCATCTGTTACTATGTCCGTTAGATGTAACCCTACAATAAATCATGAGTCCCTTGGCCAATTTTAACCACATCTGACAGAAGGGCAGGGGTCCTAAAGACAAAAGCTCTTCTACATGTCATGCAAATCAGCATGTGGGTTGTGGTGGGGAGACCACAGCAGTTACTGCAACATGAGTGATTACTATGAGTCCTCAATAGCTGTGGGGTTTTTGGACAGTCAACATGCATCAGACTTCAGAGGCAGCCATGGCACTGTCTGTGTCGAGCTCATAGGAGCACTGGAACACTGAGGAGATTATAAGGACTCATGGGGGACAGCAAAATGATAGCAGCAAAATGATAGCAGCATGCAATCTGATTAGAGACACTCAGCGTGACATGACCTATGCAAGTAAATTTACTAAGAAAAGACTCAAGAAATTGCCAGATCTCCTATTAATGTAAACCAGTGTATATTCAGTGAAGGGAATGAACTTACTTAATGCAATGGAGCTAAGAAAATTACCCCAAACAATTATTAATTCATAAAAGAACAAAGGGTGGAAATAAATTAATGAAAACTAGTTTTGCTATGCATTTTCTAGCAAACAAAAATACTTTAAATAACGTGCTTATTCTTACTGAGATGAACAGGACATTCCAATATTCTAGTTATAAACCCAGTAACCACAATCCTGCAAGTGCTGCTGACGGCTTCCTTTTCTCATCTGCGCAAACTTCTAA
Organism: Nycticryphes semicollaris; assembly: GCA_013400055.1. Lineage (NCBI taxonomy): Eukaryota > Metazoa > Chordata > Aves > Charadriiformes > Rostratulidae > Nycticryphes > Nycticryphes semicollaris. The sequence goes on from VXBJ01001878.1 coordinate 320,074, forward strand.
GTTTCTTCAGACCCACAGTATTTGGAAAGCATAAAGTGGCTGGGCTGTGGCACCCACTTTCTAACGCATGGGAAACAAAGAGCCAGCGCCTGGCAAGTGTCCCTTCCTGAAGGGAGAATGGTCAGACAAAGGGAAGCGGAGAACAATACAGGTTTTGCAGTTTGGGATAACACGGTGACTTGGCCAAGGAGTAACTGTAGGCTGTGCAAACACATAATGCAAATGAGCATAAGCCAATTTCCAGGTGTTTCATAGATTAAGTACACTTCCATTCTGATACATTAAACTTTTCAGAAACCAGCTTTTGGCATTAGCAACACACTTTTACCCTCAAAGCCAGGGCGCTGCTTGTGCATGGCATACTGGGGCCTTGGGAAGTCAGCCTGGGCCAGGTGATTTTCCAGTAACACAGCTACACAGGTGGGAGAGCCCTGGTACCTGGGAACAATCCCTGCATTGTTTTATTTACTTGCACAGTAGTAGTCTCAGGTTCTCAGTAATCTTCATGAATTCTTTTCTCTAGCTCCAGCTTTGCAGGTGTTTTGGCCTTTAGAAGCCAAAGACCATCACAAGTCATACCCAGCACCTACATGGGATGATGGTCATGGTAAGCTACTTCTGTAGTCAGTGTAGAGATACAGGCGGTCTCCAGAGAGTTTTTCAGCCCACCTGAGATGTGACTTTCCATTACAGCATGCCTAGCTCACTCTACTGACTAGAGAGAGCCTTGGTTATCAGGCTTAATATATAGGTGCCTGTATCTGGGTAGGATCAGGCTGCATGTAAGTCCCTGGGTGTCTGTGCAAAGCAGGATTCATAGCCATGCAGACTTTGTGCAGAACTCTAAAACAAGTGACTCTGCACTTAGCTCTCAAAAGAAATATACAATTGTGCACACAATAATAAACTTTAATGATGTTTTCCAAGCCTTGGTTTCCACAGCATTATTAGGCAATACATCAGACATCCCCTAACATATCTCCAGTCTTCTTGCATCTCACTGCTTCGCCTCAAAACCAAGGTGCCTTTCTTTGGCACTGTAGTGTCTCATAGTTAAATCACATTTCTTTTGTTGAGCTTCAAGAAAATCACCTTTCTTTCCCATTCAAAACCTCTGAAGGACTTAATAAATCTTCCCCCTTGCTCCCTCTTCAAGTCCTCTTGGAGCTGCCCCTCTTTTAATTTCTGTTCCTTCTTCCTGTTTGAAAACTTCCCACTTTATCTGGTACATTAAAGTTAATGGCTCTTCATCACACTGACAAGTATGTGGTGTAGACCCAGTCAGCAGACAGTCTGTTCCATATTAAAAATACGACATTCATAACAACATTGTCTAAAATTCATAAGATGTGTAGAACATGCTGGCCACCCCATATGCCTGGCATCAAATAGAGTTTAAATGTTGTTTAAAAGGGATGCTTTTGGGTTCTTTCTAAGACACAGTGCAGGACCGAGCCTACTTCAATCTTATAAACAGCATCTGACCAGCCAGGTCAATTAACACAGGTATTTAATTAAGACTTAGGTAACAATTATTTTGAAATCTCACTTTTTTTTTTTTCTTACAAAAAAGGCAGTAAATGGTAATAATAAAACTACAGAAACAAATATAAGTGTTTGAAATCCCCACTTTCCTCTTGGTCAGGGCAAACAACACCTAAAGCGACAATAGCTTTATAGTGTTTAGTAATTATATGTGTAGACAGCAGTACATTCAACACTGCACTGCAGTGAAGACACTTTTTAAATAAAAAAGCCAAGGACCTACACATCCTCTGAAACTTCTGTCATAAAAATCGCTGAAGACAGAAAACAATTTTTGATCTAGGACATATATTTGGAGGGATGAATGGTTCCAACCACAGAAATCAAATATATATGGTTATTATAGTGATTTTTCTACATTATTTTTGAAAGGCAGTAAATATTAACAGTAGTTGTCATAAGAAGAGATCCCATCTTCTATCCATTAGAGTGATCTTGAAAAATACTTGACTATGCCTGTGTTGAATAAAACTGGAAGACATCTTTTAGCTATACGCTCCTCTTTTTCTGAACACTTTGGTCTGCACAGTGGAAAAGCAGGTGTAATTTTCACAGCACGACACCTGACACATGGCCCAGTACAGCTGTTGACACAGAGAAAATAAAAACATACTACACAAGAAATTCAGGGCATGGCAATAACACTTATAAAAACTCTCTTCTCACTTAGTGAACTTACTAGCGATGCTTCTTCACAGCCATAAAAATGCAAAAGTCAGAGTAATCATTCTCAAGCTAGACAGGAGCAGAAAGGCCGATGCAACATCATCTTTTTTTTTTTTTTAAGTCATACTGCTGAAATTAGTAATAACATTGACTATTTTGGGATCAGTGAAGATCGTTTTTTACCAATGATTATATTGAAAGAAAATCTAACTTTTTTCTGCCTTATTTTTCACACACTGTTTATCAAGTATCAGCTCAGATGCACTGATGCTACTTTGTGATAAACGCATGTTAAATGTCTTTAATCTACAAAGTAATCCACGTCCAACCCCAGTTATGGTTTTCTTTGATTGGCTTAGTTTATTAGCCATGAAATGCTCTCCTATTTCATAAGCTTCTAAGCTGGTTCGAAGATGTGGCCGCAGTGGTGGCTCCCCAGAAGACAAGAAGCTTCTACAAGCAGTGGAGTAGGGAGCAGCTGGTGCAGGCAGTTGACAGCATGATGCATCCTATGGAAAAAGTAATTGCATTTTTCTTTTTCTTATAAAAGCCCTCTCACTCATTATTATTTTAAGACAAGCAGAGTAGACTGAAGCACAGTCCTCCATTTTGTTGCACTGGTTCCCAGCTAATGAATGCCTGTAACACAGGTGAGATGTGGAGCAGGGTGATAAATACTGTGAGACTCATGCCAGTTCTGGGCTGAGAAAGCTCAGGACAAACTCATATGAATTTTCCAGAAATTATCCTGGCTGCAGCTGGTGGAAGTGGTGGGAGAGTAAGAAGCCACTCAGGTGAAAAAGGGAGAGGGGAAGCAGCAGCAGCAGCCCCAGAGACAAGAAGCAGCACAAAAGGCAGTGTGTGCGGTCCAGCAGAGCACAGTGTGAGGAGTGAGAGTCAATTGGGGTCAGCTACAGAAAGGCCGGGAATTAGTGCTTTCTTTGTGTGATACCCCACTCACAGAGGGTCAGAACCCTTACCAATCATTTCATTAACTTGTTGAAGGATGAAGCAAAAGCATCTGTCTTTGCCATGTGTTTTTGGCATTAAGGACTGCATGGATCTGGGATCCTGGACTTGACACCAAATTATTAGGCAGATAACCCATCGAAGAGCTGTTGAAGTGGCACAGTGCAAAGGAACATTTTAGGCCCTTTTATTCTCTCAGATTGAGGGGCTGTCTTGGACTCCATTTAAACTTAACAGTATAACTAGAATAGAACATACAGTATAAAAAAAAATTGCAAATTTGTCATTTAACATAACACAGTGGTAGGACTCTAGAAGCAATCAAATGTCCAATGGCTATGGAGGTGGATGCTAGCCTAGCAAGATGTCTAACCCAAGCCAATAGCGTACTCGAAGAGGTGGGGGTATCCTGGTCTGAAGTATACATAATTTGAGAATATATAAACCAAATGTATATATTTAAGTTTATATATACGTATAGTCTTAGTCCAGTCTATCCCTGCATACATTTAATAGTTTTAACTGTGGCAGGGAGATCAGGATCATGAGTTGCTTTCAGAACAGCATCAAGTCTTATTTACAGACCAGCTTGTACTTCGTCTGGCTGCTTGTTCTGTATGAAAATGGACAGCTTTACTTTCCAGGCATCCAATTTAATGATAATTTTAAAGAAAAAAATATTTTAAAATAAATTTCAGCTTCAGAAAAATGCATTCGTGCATATTTACATTTTTTATTACAAAATCTGGCCTTCAGGCTCATTTGAGGAGTTGGTCCTTAATGATCTAAGTTAGTATATTTTATGTCAATGTAACGTTGACAGCTTTGGTGGGTTTACAGCCTCCAAAAATTACAGCAGAGAAGAATCAGGCCACCAGCTTTTACAGAAGGTGAAATACGGAAGATTCTAAGATACTCTTGTATGAGGGCATACATTAGCACATAGCTTAGTACCTTTTTCCTTTAAGGTCTGTTTTATGTTTTAACTTACTAATCAGTAAGAAATAATCTAAAAAGGAATTACAGCAGGTAATTGGTTATAATCATCCTGTTCCACCTCAGATAGTTCTGAGGTCTATTAAGACAGAATATAGTCTGAATTTTTTTCTTTCCTTAAAAGTTGGCAGCTTTTTAACAAAGAGATAGACTGGGGTAGCATATGTAGTCGTTGCAATCTGTTCTGATCAGTGCTGGCTAATTAGGGTTTAGCTAATTTAATTTTGAAAGATGGTTTGAGTTAGAATCTGAAAAGTCTTGTTTAGTAATACAAATGAGAACTGAAAACATATGTTACAACTGAGAATGAAACTGCACTTGTATGGCTCATCTTGATGGAAGCTGTAGGTATCACTGACAGCAGTTCATTTCACAGTAACAATTTTGACTCAAGGAAAACTTTATCTTTTTAAAGTGTGAAATAACCTGCTGGTAAACTCCAATGTTTGAAAAGGGACACTAAAAATGAGAAAGTCAAAGTAATCAGTGCTGGGCTTGAGCAGAAAAGCGTCAAGAAAGGCTTTATTCTCTGTAAAATATCTTTTCCAAGGATTCAGTTTTGTTTCATTTTAAGAAATGTCAATGCAATTTTCTATTAGTTTGACTATTTTTCCCAACACCTTGAACTGTCTCTGCTAAGGACAGGACAAGAAGTTCTGCCACTGCTTCTTGGCATTTTCCTGAAGGGCTATGCAGGTAGGACTTGTGCACAGGCAGCTTGTATAGCATGGCTGCTCCGTGGTGCAGTGTGATTTGAGCCAGACTAATATTAAAGATGTGCTCACATCATTTACTTGCTAAGAACATTGAATTATCTAAGTGTTTTCCAGTATGCTCCCTCCCCAGTAAAGATGAGATTTTGAAGGAATACAGTCAGGTGAGATGTTGGCTTTGGCCTGAGAGACTCCCATCCCTGTCCTGCTCCAGCTCTCCAGGGGAGAAGTGGGTTGCAAGTTCTGAAGGTGGCTTTGCACTGAAGCCAGGGTACCCTCTAATGGCATGGTAAAGCCCACAAAATTTAGAACATATATTAAATGTTGTTCAGTATAAAAATTGCATTTTTTTAATGCTTTTACACAACTACCTAAATGTAAGTATGTTTACAGCAAAATTTCAGTTGGAGCCCATCATACTTACTGTGATCAACTCATTTTATACTGTTAAAGATGTTACCTATTAAAAAAATATTTAAGAACCTTTTAAGAACACTCAGACGTATTTAATATTCCTGACATTTGGCTACCTGTTTGCATTCAAAAAGCTCTCTCTTCAAAGTGAAAATACAGCAGTGTTTTCTGGGAAATGTTTAACTTTCTGCTTCTTAAATAGTAAAGCGATACTGCTATTTAGACTGCAAGAACAGAAAGAAGAACATCTGCTCTGTTTAAATCTTCCCTTTCTAAAAAAATATGGTTTACTTATTTCTTTATAATATGTGGAAACACACTCGGGAAAAAAAGTAAAAAAAAAGTAATAAAGCAGAGCTATGAACTGAAATTACGATAACAGTGTGAGAAGGCAAATGTTCAGAGGTTAAAATCATGCTATCTTGATAATTGGTAATTCAGGATGGAATTTATCTCTTCCAAAAACGGCAAGGTCGCATACTGTCTAATCACATTATACTACATGAAGTTCTATTTCTCTCAAAATCCTAGTCTTTTTAGTTGGTGTTAATCTAAGATGTTACAAATTATTGCGATCTACAGCAACAAGGGAAAAAAAAAAATCAGTTGTTAAAGATGTCTTAGTCTCAGAGATAATTCAAATGGAAAAAAATCCAGGTCATTGGCCTTTTTAAATAGACCCCCGGCAATATTTACTCCTCCATAAATAGCACAGTCACATGAAATAAAACTGTGTTCAGTAAAGCCTGCAAAACAAAAGAACAATTTACAGACTGAAACGCAAACTGTGGCTCATGTGTTCACCGGGTAGGATTAAGTGAGCTGCTGCACGGTCTGTGCTTAGTGACTGTGGTGTCAGATCCACTGGAAGGAGAGCAAGTCAGGTCACCGAGGGTGTTCCATCCTTCAGCAAAAGCATGTAAAGGCTGGGATCCTGCTCTACACAGTGACCCGTGAGAGACAGCTTTTGCTGTAATGTCACATTTCACTGCAGCAGAAACAAGTGCTGCTGCCTTTACCGTCATGACTAAGAGCACATCTACATAAGGAAAAAATCACTGGCATTTCTATGGGCTTTAATTTGACCACTATGGCTCTATGGCAATAGGAGAGGCAGTGCCTTTCCTCGAGGCAAACAAGTCCTAACATGCAGGTACATACTTCTGAAATCTCAGTAAGACCATTTATTTCATCTGCTGGCAAAAATAAATCTTTTTGAATGTTACAGACAAAAAGACAAATGACTAAGTCGCTGTAAACATTATTTACATCTCTCTAAAGTTCGTGTCAATCTCTTCTGTGTGCTTACCCACGCTTACTGCTTTATCTCAAGTCTTCTTCCCCCCACAGAGATCCAGCTCTGGGAATCATGTTATTACATAAGAACCACAGCTGTCTTTTGTAAGTCTCTTTTGCAGCTCTCAAAACAGTTGAGGAAAACTTGAAAACATGAAACAACTGCACACAAAGGCTGCATTACCTATGTGACAAATTGGTAGTATCCACAAGTGTGCGTGATGATTTCAGTCATTAACCCGGCAGTGGAAGGATTGATTATAATTAATTAATATTTAAGACTCCTCCTTACTAAAAGCACTCAGTCTACTTTTGCAAAAATAAGGTTAAAAATTGCCCCTGAAAAGGTATAGTTTGAAACGGAGCATTGTTTGAGAGGGCAGATTTGCAGACGGTGGGTGCCAGCCCACTAGCTAGCAGGCTGTGCAGAGCTGGCTATTTGGCAGAGTTGGCTCTCTGCTTCCAGTTACTAAATCACAGCAGAGACAGATGAAAATATAAAAATACTTTTCTGCTATTTTTCTCCAAGGAGAATAGAATTACCAGGGAATAGAATTACACTTTGGGGCGCAAAACCAATTCCTTAAAGAAAATATTCTACATTGTCAAAATGCTTCAGAAACGCCGGTAAACACTTTCTACCTTGAATTTGCAGAGAGATTTCCCCATCCTCTTCATTTCTCTTTGCTACAGCCTATCTGTCTGGTTTGTATCTCCTGGCCATATTTTGTACTTCTCCGGCTGCCACAGTCATTAAGTTTCCAAGAGCAGCTGATTCTTAGCATACAGTAATTCTTGTTAGCCTGCTGAGAAGCTGACGGAATAAACCTTGCTGTTTGTTTGTTTGTTTAATTCCCTTCACTGAGCATTAGGAATTATTTCTGAAAGAACTCAAGCTTCCAGGTGTTCCCTTTGACATGCAAACATTTCATAACAGAAATAGTTCCCTTTTATTTTCTAAATGCTGTGGTGAACAGCCTTTACGGAAGACTGTAAAGCTGAGGATATCACTCAGTGGCATTTACAGAGTCTGGTTTGCCACAGACAAAAGCATTTAGAAAGTGGTAGTGGAAAGGCTGTGGTGGTTTTTGTCGTTGCTGGTAGCGGTTGGGAGTTTGTTGGGGGGTTATTTTTGCATTTCGGTAAATACAGGTGCCAGTTGTTACACTTAACAATACTATGAATCTCCTTAACGAAGCTCTTTCTTCATTTTATATATAAAATGCAAACAAACCTTCAGCACAAAGAACAGATAAATAAATAAATATATCCTTATGTTCTGTAGATTTTTGCTAAGGAAATGTCATTATGGCAAAGATACTAACTGAGTTTGAAAGCTTAGTTGTAAACCTATATCCCCAAGGGCTGCTTTGCATCTTATTGAGCCAGAAAGACTACTGTTGAGCTCTCAAACAGCACTGTTTTCACCCAAAATGACAGTTGAAGACTCAGGCAGAATTAAGGAGTTCAGTTGGGATACATTTGCATTGGACTATCAGTTACGATATTCAGTATACGTGTGCATGTGTGTGCCTGTGTGTGGGAACTTCTTAAAATACATTTCTTACTTGTAACACAATCACGCTGGATTGTCTGACAGAAGAATTAATTAAAAGGTTTTTAAAATAACAACATGAATCACAGCTAGTTTTAACAATCCGCTGCCTGCACATACCCATACACATAGTTTTGCCTGGAAAGACTGTAGTGACGTACTCATAGGTATGCCGGAGGAAATCGAACTCAGGGCTCTTACAAAGAAGATCTCGCCAACTAATCTCTGAGTTCCAATCCCAGAATTTCAAATCCTGCTCTGGGAGGAAGGTGACAGATGGTCCCTGCAACAACTGATTCCATTACTTAAGGATTTATCAAGCAGAAGAGTTGCGAACTCTTCTACTAGACAGCACCCAGCCAGTGCAGACCACAGACCATGCAAACATACAGTTTTAACCTAAAGTACATGAATAGCTCACTTGGTTTCACCAGGACAGTCCAAGTGCTTAAACGTAATTCCATGCATGCTTGAAAGAGCACAGCTTTAGCCCAGAAAGTATTTTAAGTTAGTTGAAATACCCTGAAAAAGTGATGGACTGGTGCACTAGCAAGTGTAAGCACAGCTGCAGCCAACAGGGCTTTTCCTTAAAGATTTTCATTTTGAGGAAGATATAAAACTAAGTTTTCATAACCTTTCTCCACAAGCCTTCCTGGCTGAGTGTTCACCCACTTTGGGCATCCTCTTTACTAAAATATTCCTCCCACTGTCTCTGAAAAGAGCTAGATTTCTTGTAGCTTAGCCTTTAAGCATCTGTAGGGAAACAGAGCTATAGTTAACTCCTCGTCTGCTGGCAACCAGACAATTCCCTGTAGCAAAAACTCAGCAGCAACCCAGTATTTTAAGTGCCACACTTCCAAGCCAAGCTGATCAAGATTATAAAAGCTGATGATATATCATGTTCTCATGCACCTTTCCAAAGGTCTTGCTCCCAAGTAAGAAGATGGTAAGAAGGTACAGGAAATAAATCTCTGTAATTGAATGAAAAGAACTGCAAATACAACTTCCAGTTAAAACTGTTCTAGAATGTTGCTCTGCTGTTTTGAATAATGATCATGAATGATAATGAGCTGGAGACACATGTGAGGTTTTGCAGAACCAATGCTCCAGTGCATATTGAGGCCTCTGATTTAAGAGTGAGAATAGCTTGGCATAAAATTACTATTCACAACATTCTCCCTGGACACCTCAGATTTTTATGAATTGAATTTGGAGCCAGCAGCTTCTAACCTGTCATCATCGCTGTGTGCCTTTAAATACTCTCTAAAAACCAGGGGGCTCAGAAGCTGACTCAGAGCAGCTCTGACAGCTGTGTAGGAAGCAGTATGTGAAGAAAGTAGGGAAGGGCAATCTGCAGCCTTTTCAAACACAGTTATTTCAGATTGCTAGTCAGAGCTCTTGCTTTCTTTTTTTTTTTATTCCGAATACCCCAGTCCCCCAGGCCTGTATATTCCAATGGTTCCATGCATCCATGTAGTTCCATTCACTTTGGGTGTACATTAATTCAAGCATTACCCTTTCAGCTTGGGAAACTGTAACTGGTCTACAGAGCTGCTGAAGGTTCTTTTCTTTGGAGAAAGTTTTATTAATACCAGAGAAGAAAACTCAACAGCTAAAAATATTTCTCATTTATTTGAGAAAAGTTGTTTTTCTGTTGGGATGACCCAGATTTCATCAATGTTTCTTTTATGATACATGAAGATACTGTCTGAAAGTATCTTCCAGTGCAATTGATATGAAAATCCCATCGTTGCAAGACTACACCTACTATTCACTGAAGTCTTTGTGTCATGACTGTCAACTGCCAACAGATTTTTACAACATAGTTTTAAACAGCACGGCACCCATAACAAAGCCTAACAACCTTGCAGAAAATATTTATATACCTCAAAATATTTTTGTATTATTTAGAACTTACATAAGGCATTTCATTAACAAATTCCAAAATATTTAATTGATGAAACTTTTAAGGCAGACTGTTTTACACTGGGAACAGTCAGCAAAGCTTAAGTTGCCAATAAACAGTATACAGGACACATTGGACAGTGTCACTTTCTAAAAATGGGTACAGAAGAAAGTGACAGCTGTTGGAGGGCAGGCAGGAACAGAGGAACACACTGATATAGGGTCTGGGCCTTACCACTCTCTCAATAGCTGTGAAATGCACAGTAACCAGGTAAGGAATACCTCTACTGCAATTTATACAGGAGTTGGCAGTTTAAAGGACAAGTGCCTAAAGACTGCCACTTTGTCTGTCAAAAGGATTTTTCAATATATTTAAAAAATGAAGTAAAAAGTCTACATATCTACAAGAAAGATACCAGTACATTAAACTTATCCCCTATCATTTCTAGTTACTAGATTAGTATCTAGACAGATTCTAGATCATTTTCTGAAGTATACATAAAAGAATTCTCTTAGAGCACTGTCCCTCTTCCTACTTGCAAACACTAAAGGTTATTTCACCAAAAACAAGATGGGAGGTATACAGGTAATCATACAGTAAAAAGTTAGTAGAGAATGTGCTGACAGAGGAAAGCTAAAAAGGGAAGAATGCAGAAGGAAACAGTAACACTTCCTATTGAACAGGCCTCCACACTCAGTTTTCACATAAATCTATAGGCTACACTTTTTTTTTTATTTACGGTTTATACATATAAAGATTAAACTCATGAAAGCATTTAAAAAACAAACAATTACCTTGCAGTATTTATGTCCTACTCCAGCTACTGAAACTTGAGTGCGTATTTAAAATACTGCAAATACTTGATTTGCTGAATTGGTACATAAAACCATGTAGCAAGAAATGTGCTGATGTTCATAAAATTTATCTCTACGTGAATGACTACAAGGCTAAGGCATCCCACAAGTCTGCAGTTCAAAAGGGGGGTGCGGGGAGGCTGTTCATATACAGGAACTGCACTGGGCAAAAGTCAGACTTTAATGCAGCCACGTACTGCACATACAGTCATGACTTTCATGTGCTGTAGTGGTCACAAATACCATTTCTCGTAGCCTAACTTAATCCAGCGACATAAAAACTGTACACAACAGAACAACTAGCAATTCCATACGTATTCATTGCTTGAAAGTTAAGCATGTGTTTGTTTCAGGCAATTTTGTGCTTTCAGCCTACAAAATCAGACTATGACTCAGTGATGAAAGTAAACACCATGGTAACACAGACTCCTAGCAGCCAAAATCATCAGGAGATGTGAAGACAACCAAAATCGTTGAGGTGCCAGGAGGATGGGAGGAAAAAAATAAATAAGCCAGAAGCACTTCGAAGACGGCATAAAACACATTTCCACGCTGTCTTCACTGCCTGTGCCCACCGCTCAGGGTTCAACAGCCTTTGAGCTATTTCCTCCCATGAGGCGCATCTCCAGCTACAGCGTGCCAAGGGCTCGTCGAAAGCACCGAGCGCGACTGTTGCTCTCCCAGCAGCTCTAGTACAGTCAGGCAGCCCCTACCCAGCCTCGCAGCCCTCACACCGCGAGGGAGGCTGGAGTCGGGATCCCCGCCTCGCTCAGCGCGCCCGCGTCCCGGCCCCGAGGGCGCAGACATGCCTCAGGCCCCGGGGAAGGCCCCCAGCTAGGGCAGCCGTCCTCTCGCCGCACACCTCCTCCTTCTCTTCGTGTCGTTCCCTCCCAGCCCAAACCCGGGTGAGCCAAGGCGCCCGCGGCGGGAACAGGGCCCGGGATCCTGGCTGCACCTCGTTCCCTCCCCGCCGGTCTCCCTGCTGACTCGTGTCTCCACAGAAGCGACACCGAGCGGACTTCGGCTCCGCGAGGAGAAAAGGCCTCCGTTGCCTGCGACGGCCGCTGCGGCCAGGGTCGGCTCGGTAACGGAAGCTTCGCGCGCGCCCAACGTCTGCCCGCCGCCGCTTCCCTCTCCCGGCCCCACGGCCGCCGCCCTGAGCGCGGATTGGCCGCTGCCAGCTCCACCCATTATCTCCACACCTTCCCCTTCCCTCGCCTCTTACGTCCGCCAGCAAGCCCCACCCATTTCCCCCCCCTCTCCTCTCGGTTGGAGGAGCCTACTGTCAATCACGCTGTTCCCCACGCAGCGCGTCCCAGCTCCCGCGTCCTCCACTAAATCCTGCGCGGAGGAGGGGGAGGAGGTAGGTGTTTCACGATACTCTCTTTTCATTGGCTCTTCACCGCCGTCAATCATTGAGCGCCGCCGCTCCTCGCGTCCCTTCTTGCCCCCTCCGCCGTC
>VXBJ01001878.1:332487-346672 GCA_013400055.1 Nycticryphes semicollaris
GCTTCTTCTCCCTCCCCTCAACTCCCCTCGGCTTCGCCAAGTTGCGCGGCCGCTTGCTCGCCCGGCCGGCTGCGGGGCTTCAGCGGGCGGGGACACTCGGTAGCGGCCGCCGGTCGTGAGCGGGAGGGGGCAAGATGACGGTGGAGGCGCGGAGAAGAGCCGGCGGCGGTTGAAGGCGGAGAAGGGGCGTGTGGGGAAGCCAGCGACTTGGGGAGCGGGGAGTGGACGAGCCGCCTCCCTGAGTCGCCTCCCCAGCGAGCTCGGCCCAGGGGGCGAGTTCGGCCGATGGTCGCAGGCTCGGCGCGAGCTGGCGCAGGGGAGCCCGGCTGAGGGGGACGCGGAGCGAGTCAGGCGGGAGCGGGGCGGCAGCGGCGCCGCCGAACCCGGCCCGCACTTGCCCTAGGGAGAGCGGGAGCTCGGTGTGTGTCCCGTCCCCTCCGCCCGCGCCGCGGGAAAGTTTGGCGCCCGCCCGCCCCGCCGGGCGAAGTTGTCTTTGGGTTGGTTTGTTTGTTTTTCCTCCTTCCGTTCCCCCGCCGGCCGCCACCACCCCTCCTCCCCCGCTTCCCCGGCAGCTGGCTCCTATCGGAGAGGAAACTGCGAGGGAAGCAGGAACTGAGGAGCGAGGCGACAGCCCGGACCCAGGAGCCTCCCCAGCGCCCGGCTGCCCGCGCCGGCACCGCCGCTCGGACGCCAGCCTTCTCTTCCCCTCTTCCCGTCGGTGTGTGTGTGTGTGAGGACAGGGAGGACTTGGTTTCGTTTGTTAGTTTTTGTTTTTTGGTTTTGTCTTCTTTAAAAGACCTTTTTTTTGCCCGCCCGCTTCTCCCTCCGCTTTGATATATGCTTCTGGAGAGCGACGTCCCCCCGCGCCGCCTCACCGCCCAGCCATGTCGGCGGCCATCTCTGCCGCGGAGAAAGTGGATGGCTTCACACGGAAATCGGTGCGCAAGGCTCAGAGGCAGAAGCGCTCGCAGGGCTCCTCGCAGTTCCGCAGCCAGGGCAGCCAGGTGGAGCTCTCGCCGCTGCCCCAGCTCAAAGGTACGCGTCTCTCCTCTTCCCTCCTTCTCCTCCTGCACCCCCCCAGTCGTGTGTCCGTGTCCCCGCCGGCTACAGGTGCCGCTGCCCTCGGCCGCCCGGGCAGTGCCCCTGGTGACAGCACTTCGCTTGCCCCGCCGCTGCCCTGTCGCCGCCTGTCCTGGCTCGTCCTCTGCCCCCGCACCCTCTGCCCTTTAGCCGCGTCCTCCGCCGCTCCCGCTGCTTTCCAGGTAGGGACCCTGCCTGAGGAAGGAATTCTGTGTGCGAACGGGCTCGCTTCCTCCGCTGCCGTAAACAAGCGTCGTACGGGTCGGTTTCCCTTTAGTGCCCCGGGGACTGAATCCTCTAACTCACCACCCAGAGGACTGGGTGATTTAGGGGTAAGCGTTGGGCGAGCAGGTGTGCTTCTTTAAGGGCTTATAGCGGACAATGTAGACGCGAAGTTTGAGTTTAGGAGTGCAGGGAATTGGGCGCTGAAACCTAGGAGCGAGTGGTGGCTTCTCCCACGGGGTGGGGGGGTTGCAAAGAGGCACTCCGTGCCTTTGGCAAAATATCCTGAGTTACCGGAGAGAGTTTGTGTCTGGCTTAGTGGTTCCTTCCTATCACTTTTGGGCAGTGTTTGAATGACGTTTTGCTTTTCCTTGTTTTAATGATCAGGAGTTGCCTCAGAGACCTTCTGCTGCATACAGCTGTATGCGAATGCTCACAAGTGAACGAGGATTGTAGATGCTGGCATTAAAATAGATAGTGAAGGTTTTTTCGTTTGTACTGGGGCTAAAATCTGAAAAGACTTATAGTTCATTCAATTACAAAAGTGAAACGAAAGTTAATTGCAACCTTCCACACCTTTGAGCAACAAAATACATTTCGGTATATTCCTTCTTTTAAAAATCTCAAAAAAAGTTATTAGCAGATAATACGAAGTTATTATTAAAGTATTTGACAGACACCTGGAAAATAAGGGAGAGATATTACCTTGACACGATCCAGGATATTAACTTTACTTTCACTAGTGTTAAAGTTTTAAGGTTCTTGAAGCTGCAACATACGATGGTAGAAAAAAAAAAACCCTCTGAATTGCAGCAACTATCCAAAATTTGAATTAAATACATCAAACTTATAAATATTCCTAGATACTAAGTACTTTTTTTTTCTGTTTGATTTTTGTGGCTTTTACAGTCATGTCTGTAGTGTTTCAAAGCAATATTTTTTTTTCCTGCTGTTGAGTGGCAGACGTACATGAACTATAAAACTGGCAGAAATGTTATTAAATGCAAATAAGTTTGGGCAGGAGAGAAACAAGGGGAAGTAGACTAGGGTTTTTTTTTATCATGTTTCTTGCAGCTGTTTCGGGTGTTAACTTTTAACAACAGCAGGGATGTTCTTGCTCCTTGTTTTGGCTTTTCTTTTCTCTGTTGTGCGCTGTCTTAGTATGCTAGTTTGGTTTCAGTGATTTATAACCAGAATAGTTTGTTTAAAGTCAATAATTAGATTCTGCTCTTCACATGCTGTTCAGACAATGTTTTCCTTACAGATCAGATAATTTTTGTAAAAACCACACTTGAAACATTGTAAAAGCACTTGGTAAATACCGCACATAGGTGGCAGGCTTCAGAAAGTTTGAGTCCTGATCCGGCAAACAGTTAAACATACACGCTTTATGCAGGGAGTAATTCCAGCTTAAATCAGCAAA
Organism: Nycticryphes semicollaris; assembly: GCA_013400055.1. NCBI lineage: Eukaryota > Metazoa > Chordata > Aves > Charadriiformes > Rostratulidae > Nycticryphes > Nycticryphes semicollaris. Next base: position 335,213 of record VXBJ01001878.1, read on the forward strand.
ATGTCTAAGTTTACATTCTTACTGAGCTGGGGCTTTAATATTAAATTTTTAACTCTCTATGATTAGACTTGATAGTTTGAGTGCGGTTTTACCTCTTTTTACTTATAACACAGAGAAATTTTGCATGGCATCAGCAGGAATTTCTTCAGTTACATAGTGTTTTATAGTAGTCTGAATTGCCTTAAATTCTTAAAGGAAAATCACATCTATCTTTATGCTTATGATTTAAATTTAAAGACTTGCTCTCTAAACCTGCTTAAGAACATAAAACTGGACAAAATAAAGTTTTTTGCATTATAGTGTCCCAACTAACCAGTTAGCAGAACGTCAGGCAGCGCTCTCTGCATGTTTGCTCCCTTGGGTTTGTGATGTTAGATCTGTCCTGGACGTGGGATGATTTCTCTCCATCTGCTCGAGGCTTCTCTCTCCCCTCCTCTTTTGAACCTCCCCAGCCCCCAAAAACCAAAAAAAGCTTCTAGAACGGTAGTGTTTGCTCTTCCTATAAATGTATCATTTAGTAAAACTTCTTGTTCTAATCACATATGCTTTGGGAAGATGGAGTTTTGTTTTGCTTTATTCTCTAAAGCCGATATGGAATTCAGTAATAGTTGTGATGCTGCTAGTGTAGTATCATATACAGAGTAGTAGCCACAGTTCCCAGGGAGGGGCTGGAAAAGGAAAGGGAGTCATTAGAGTGATGCCTAAGGATGCTCAGCATACGATTATGAAATTAGATTAAGGCTTTTTGCTTTTCCAGATATTTCAAATAAATGGTTAAATCTGAGGTGTTTGAAGCCTGTGTTGGGAGAAAAGTAGTGTTTTATAGATGAAAAAGCAGTTTGGTGTTATGCTGCTGTAAAATATTTAATCTTTTGTATAGTTACTCTCTTGTTTAATCACTGCTAAGAAAAAATATTTTAAAATACGTATAAACACCATTCTAAAACTCCTCAATAGGCTTGTTAGACTGGCCTAAAATACTTGCATCTATTTTACTGGAAGGAGAGACAAAAATACTCACACACTTTTAAAAGCTTTTTGGGTAGACAGTGTTACGTGGTTTTTGCCTTTTATCTAGGGACTGTTGTTTATTTGCCAACAAAATAGCCAGATGAGATTGTGTAACACGCTTTCATGGTTTGAAAGCTTGTGGACAGATAATCTTAAAAGTACGTATTTCTGGAGTTAATTGTACTGCTGCTTTGTTTCACCAAAATTCCTTAATTTAGCTGCATATTGTATCACTACTAGAAGAAGAAACGTGTCTGTAAGCCATAGGTAACAGTCCCAAATAGTAGATGCTCTTCACTTGACAGGTTTTGATGGGGGAATGGAATTGAGAGGAGGGGCAGCAAGATTGTGTGTTGTCATTAATATTCAGTTTATTTTTGTGTGTGATGCTATCTATAATTTTTAGGAAAAAGCTCAGGATATATAAAATGAGTTAGGAATATGTTCTTGAGTTAAGCTAGCAGGTTTCCTGTGTGCTTGTTATTCAAGAGAGTGTCCATTTTACTGTATTATTTAAAAACTGAATAAGAAATAGTGAAGAGCAAGTGAGTACATTTAAAAGAAAAAGAAAAAAAGATAGCTTGTTAAACCCATTAGAAATTGAAGTTGCTTTATTCTTTTTCTTCCTTTCTCCTTTTCATTTTGTTACTTTGTAGTTTACATAATACAAATATGTGGAAAAATCTCAGTCAGAATAATGTGTTGGTTAACAGCAGGTTTTTTTCACTTCGTGGCCAATTCTGAAAGTAAGTTTAAAGAAATCTGGCAAAGGAAGTGTTATTTTTAACATCTTAAGAAGTGGTAATTTTGTCTCAATAGCAAGTAATTTTAAAAGACTGCACTAGCACATGCAGTTACCTTCATTTTTGGAAAAAAAAAAAAGACACAACTCGACCTTGGATCTGACTCATTACAGTAAAAGTATGCATACTTGTTTCTGTCATTTTTAGTTGAAGAAGCATGTAAAAATACAGGTGGTAAGTGGTGAATCGAAAACACAACTCCTTCCTTTTGTTTAGCACAGTTAATGTGATCTGTCAGGTTGTAAAGCAAGTATACCTTTTTTCTTTTCCTGTGTACCAAACATGTCAAGTGCAGCTGGAATGAATAAACATTTCCTGATGACTTTCTGTGATCTTCTCAGTGGTGAATATTCATTTGGGAAAATGCATGTCACTGCAGGCTTACTTCCTATATCATGCTTGGAGAACAATTCTATGAAAAGTTCTTAGTATTCACTTCCAAATTAAATGTCTCCCCACAGAGATAATGCTGGCCCTTACATCAGTGGAACTGGAAAGTGGTCCAAAAATCTTTTGACCATAGGCTAGCAATGGTTATAACAATCTCTGTGGGGCTGAGAATTCCATCAGTGAAATATACAGGAACAAAACATTTCTAAGAAGACTGTGGTTTCACATTCATTTATGGGGTCTAAAATAGGTGTTAATAGTTGTGTTTTCTTTACTTAAACCCTTGAGAGAGAGCTTGGATTTGACTGGGAACCAGGTGCTATGCTCAAGCTAAGCTTTTATGGAATGATTGCAGGAAGGCCTAATAAGCTTTCTTAGCAATAAAAGCTTAACGTTATAAATCTATCAGGGTCAATTCAAACCTTAAACTTTGAATATTTTGATTCATATAGTGTGTGCTTTTGAGTGACAAAAATAAGTGGAGTTAAAAACAGTGAAGAGGAGTTAAAAACAGTGAAGAGGAATTTTTTTCTTGTAGTTGCCTTTACTCCCCAAAGGAAAAAGTCCTTCCAAAATAATAAAAATTTGTAAGTGAAAGGACAATTTTCTGTCTCAGATTAGCACTTTTTTTTTATCCCTCATGATTAATTGTTATTTCCTCTTCTGTAGTCTCCCATCCTGTATGCTTTGTGTTCAGCATCCCTTGCAACTACAATCTTCTTGGGTGAGTTTTTCCTTAAGAGAGATAATCTTTATTTCAGATGAAGTATGAGGATGCTCTGTGTAGAATTTAGGCTTAACTCTTATGTATGATCTCAGAAGGGTGCACTATAAAGTAGTCAAGGCTTCTGTATAGTGAAGTTACAATCTTGAGAAATAGAGAACCTATAATAGAAGCTTTAAGATTTTTTTTTTTAAAATATCCTAGTGTAGTTCCATGAAAAATGGGCTGTTTAATTTTTTTTTTTCTATATTAAGGAACTGTTCCTAGTTTACAGAGTGGAACATTTAGTCTTTATTCTTAACAAATTGACCTTTTTTTATCCTCGGACTTGAATTTTTGGTCTTAGAATATACTTCCATCAGGAGCCACTCCTAAATATAGAGCTTATTGACAGTCTTCACATGAACTTTTCTATTTAAATCTTTCACATCTTCTGTGTGCCAGCTTAGTATCAGATTTCTTTTTCCATATTCATTGCTTTCTAGTTTAGTCAGATATTAGTTTTGCAGGTGCTGAATTTAATGTTCGTTGCTGTAGGAAATCCAAATGGAGTTACTTGCGGCTTCAGGCTGATCAAAGGATTACTTCGATCTACAGGTTATTTTTTTTTTTATATCTACCTTAAAATCATTCAATGCTTTTGAAAAGGTGTCACACTAACAGTTTAAGCATAGAAGGGACATGTTGAAAAAAGACACTTCCTTTGGGAAGGGTATAAAATTCAGCTCCTATGCCGTTGTAATCCTGGCTCCTGTTGTAATCTAGCAGGCTAAAATTGTATTTATACTCTCAAAACTGTGTAGATTTTGAAGGTTGGAACCGCAGCCTAACTAGATGAATAGGTAGTAAATAACATCTGTTGTATAAGACTCCCTTGGCAAAAAGCTCTAGTAGAAACTGGACTGACAGTGACAGCTTCTTTTTAATGTCTGAAAGATTGGTTTTTATCGTCCCTAAACTAGTTTCTGTTCAGTTTGGCTGAGTTCATGGCCAATGAAGTATGTTGTCTACATGATGCCTATTTCGTAATAGCCTTTTGACTTAAAGGGAGAGCTCATCATAGTTAAGGTTGCTTACAATTTTCTTTCACAAGACCTTATTCTCAGCTGCTTACAGCATTGCTGAACTGTTTGGACTGAAGTTTTCCATGCCAAGTATGGAGAGTTTTATTTGGAACTGTTCCTCAGGCTAATTTTCTTAGTTTCAGCAAAACCAGTTCAAACTGCATCTAAGACTGGAGTAAAAATCAATTGTATACTGTCAATATTAAAAAAAAAAACCAAAACAAACAACTGTCTTGAGGTTTAATGTTTGCTATATTTTGGAGCTTAGTATGTGAAAATTGATCTGATTTGGTCCAAATTCTAAGACACACTCAGGAACTGCTGTAGCTCGGTAGCAAGACTGCTGATCTGGTATCTGCTCTGCTCTTCTGTATAGACACTGCAGTATCTGCTACGCTACTCCCAGCTGTTACACTCCGTGAGGCTGCTGGGTGTGCATGGCTTGCCTTTGGTTTTCTTCTCTGTAGTACTGTGAGGCACAGCAACCAGGTGTATGGAAAACTTGTATCTTTCTACAACCCAGAGCCCAGAATGGTGCTAAGGTGAGGAGACCACGCGGAGGTGGTTGGCTGACTGGAGAAGCTTCAGTGGGAAGAGAGCTCAGAAGCTATCTCCTCTCCAGTAGCTATCTTAAGCTCAGGGTTTAGAGCCTTAATGCTCCTCTTGGCTGTGAAACTTTCTGGAAATGTTTCTTGTCATATTCTCTTTTGGTTTCTTCATGGTTTTTCATTCCAGACATGGTTTTTGAATGTCCCGTGATCTTCCTGAAACCTCTTGGGCCTAGTTCTGTACATCAGGAACTTGATTGCAGAAGAATTAGTTCATCAAATGAGAGTCTTGAGTATTTAAAAATGAGGAAAGCATAACTGCAGAGAACCATGATGAGAGCATGAAATTCACTTTCAATTGTTGTGGCTGTTTGGGGGTGTGTGTTTACCAGCTGGAAAGGCTGGTAAAATGTAGATGGAAAGTAGTAGACCTTTGTATTTCAAAGGTATGGGGGCGATGGGAAGAGACATCAGTCTGATCAGAACTGTAGATGACCTGTAGCCTGCTAAAATACTACCATGTATTCCTGCTATGAATATGATGAAGGGAAAAGGCTATAGATTATTTTTTAAAAAAAGATTGTGCTCTTGTGTTGCCAGCTACCATTGGGATAAGATTTCTGCCTCATTCTCATCTCAAGTTTCCTTTCTTTGCCATTGTTCATCACGATCTTGCCAGGCAAAAGTTTAGGGAAATTAGTAGGTTTTGTCAGTTTCATTGATATGATGCTGTTCAGAAGAGAAATACGAGTCTCGCTGTGGAGCTGGGAGGTCAATGTTTGAGTAACAATAAAAATTATACTTGCATGTGTATATTCAAGAATAATGCTGCAAAAGGAAGATGTTCTAATTCTAGTGATTTTTAAACCCTTGGCAATTGAAGGCATTAAGGCTAGTTCCTACCATCGCAGGAAAACTTCCAGTATGTTATCCAGGTTTAGTTTTTCAAATTGCCAATTAAAAGTTTGTATCTAAGACCATCGCACACTTGGACAGTTGACAGGCTCCGGATAAGAGTGGTGAAAGCAGTACAGCAGACTTTCTCAGAAGAACAGCTGAACTGAGTGAGTTTAGAGAAGGACAATTATAGCATGGGCCAGGAAGGCTGATCTGAAAACAGGGATAAAAAGTCAGAGCAATTTGTCTGAACATAAAGGGCGAACCAGCTTTTTTTTCTGCTGTTACTGTATTTCAGAATTGGCAGGGGGCATCGCTGCACAAATAAGTGAAGGTTTAGAAGTGATGTAATGAGTTAGTTTGTTTCTGTACATGGCCAGTCCTTTAAAAAACAAAAGCACAGCTTTTATTTTGTTATTCTCAAGAAAATTCTATGGCAAAGTGGGGGGAATAAAATGGGTTTAAAAAATTCAATTTAGTGTAATTGAGTAAAGCAATTGAAAAGTGTATGATGTTTTTAATGAAAAAATTCTGTGCTTGCTTAAGTATGTCATACATGTAAGACTGAAGGCCTGTTAAGCAGCGCGTATCTTGGTTCCTCATGTATGTAACAGCAACAAATAATGAGACTTGAACTTAGGTTTTGAATTACGTATGTGAAATAAATTTGTGCATTTCAGCATTGTTGGATTCTGTAGGAAAGTAGCCATTATTTTGAGATGAAAAATTAAGATGCAAGTGTCAGAATCCCCTAGAGAGGCATAGGCCTCTCACAGTACAGTCAGGAAGGACAAGGTTTGGTAGTGTATATTTCTGTGTATTTTCCCTTGAGTGTAGGAAGCATCAGCAAAATAAACTCAGTAAGTCAAAATGGTGAAAATTGAGTTTAAAAATAGCCAACATTTTTGTCAAATGGGAATATGCTTAAGTGTAGGATCCTTCATTACTGAACACTTGGTGGTTTTTAGCTTTTGATAGAAGGAACATAACTGAGTATGGTTAAAATTATTTAAAAAAAAAACAAAACCAAATAGCTCAACCTTTTATTTATGAGGCAAAATGCTTAATTTAAGTGAAGTGGGTAAAGAAATCCTGCAAGTGCTTGAATGTTCTTCTGCTCAGAATGATCTAATCCCGTCGGGGTCAGTGAGAGTTAGGTCACTGAATGCAGCAGAACCAGGATTTCACCTGTCTTTCCAGTCTAATTTAATCTTGGCTCTTCCTACTGTACCACTTATCATTGTGAAGTATCTCATTGTCGTATTTGTCTGAAATTTGGATGTTAAGAAACACTGGTTTAGTCAATTTGTAAAGTGTGTATTTATCCAAGGAATTAATCTAATACCTTTAACTTCTACCCAGATTTACACAAGCATTCAAAGGAAAAGGAAGCTCTTCCTTGGCTTTGAAAAGCTAGATTGCATGTTTCCTCTGGCACGGATTTCCTATTAAATTACTCCCCTATACATCCTTTTCACACATTTAAAATAGCTGTGTGTTAAATTAACTGCAAAATGAGTTTCTGTACTTCATGAAGTAATGTTTACAGCTACCCCTTGGTTTCAAATAAAAGGTATTTTCATATTGCACTCGGTGCTAATTTTTCTGTGTGAAAATGGCATGAGCGTTTCTTCAGTTTCTGGGAAAATACAAACAAACTTGATTTGTAATGTTGACTTGCATTTTCTAGTGTGTTGCCAAACTAGAGCAAGTCAGCATCTTGTTCAAAATAAATTTTATTCTTGGGCAAGATAAGGAAATGATTGGGGAGTACAAGTTAATGGGTTTAAAATAGAATAACCCACACCAGATCCACTGATGGCATATTTCATTATCAATGCTCACTAATTATAACATACCATAATTTCAGTCAGATAGGAGTTTTGCAGGTGACTTAATAAAAAGGGAGCTTATTCAAATGATAAATACAGTTTCTGTCCTTTCAAGCTTAAAAGGTGCATATCAAATTGGTTTGGTCTTCTTGTCAAACAGTGTTCATGTTCCTATGAATAGAGAGCATTTTTAATACAGTACTGTATAATGGGTATTGAGCTTAAGTGTTTACCGAGCCTGTGGCACACAACTTTGTCACCTGCTTTTCAGCTGTCTTTATATGCTGGTGACGTACATACAGAGCACTACAGCTGTTGGGGGGTAAAGAGGGAGCAGAGCTGTTCAGAATATTCTTCTTCTAATTCTTAGCAGGGTAGATGTGAAACAGTTCCTCGAGTCAAGTCCTTGTAAGAAGGTATCACAACCTGAAAGGTTGTTTTACATCTTCAAAACTACATGTGAAAATGCAAAATTGTATTAAACACACTTTAGTAAATAGTGTTTCTTTTAAGAGCAAATCCTGGTGTTTGGGGAAGACTATAATTAACAGTTCCTGTGTCAGGAACAAGCAGCATCCTACTGATCGTCCCTTCTGACCTTTTTGATTCGACCGCCTCAGCAACGTGGTCTGTAGTCTGTCCATTGCTGTACAGCCTCTTGGGTCTTCCTGGTGGTTAATTTTCCTGGCACACGAGTGAGTTACCAGGAGTGCCAAGCTTTTGTGTGCCAGCCTCTCTGTGGGTGCTTTCACTTGGTGGCTAACAGCAGTGTAACCGGAGTCAGACTTTAACGAGAGGACCTGTGTACATACCCAGGGCTTTACCTTGACCTTTATTTGCCTTCTTGTTAGGAGGACTTCTTGAAAGCCTGTATGTTTTACCATAACAAAAAATCTTTGTTGCATTTCAGTGTAACAAAAGCTATTCAGGAGTTTGTTTTGGGAAAGCAATTTTAATTCTCAGGCCTTTAGGTCAACTTCTGTAATTTTAAGTTAAAGGTTGCCATCTATTCCATATTAGCAGCTCCAAGAAACAGTTTCCCGTTCCAGAAATGAATTATTCCCCTCTTTCCCAGTTTAATGACCTGGCTGTGCATTTTAATTCTGTGACAGGATTTAGCACTGTATTCCTTAAAGAGCCAGGGTTCCTATTTTAAATTGGACCTATTGCACTTTCATCAAGCCAGTGAAACCGTTATTTGGGCTGATGTCTTGCATGTAGGAGAGAATGCTAAACTCTCTTAAAGATAGGCCCATCCTGGCATGTGATCAGTGAAACTTCTTTGCCTCTTGTTCAGAATTATACTATATTTATTATAAAACTTGCATATGGTTAACCATACAGAAATTGCTGAACTCCGTAGTACATTCAAAAGCACTATTGATTCAACTGTGTCAGGTCATTGGACAATATTTTTTTTCCACTGTTTTTTGTGTGTGTTGTTTTGGTTGGTTGGTTTTTTTGTTTTCTGGGTGGTTTTTTTTTGTGGTGGTTGTTGCATGTAGCCAAATTTCAGTTAGATTCTGAACTGATGGTGTGCTCTTGAGGAAGCCTTTGTTCAAGTTGTATATTTTGTTAAATTTTGTCAGGGTGTTTTATGTTCCTGTTCCAGTGGTTGGTGTGTTTGGTGTGTTGGTTGTTTGTTTAAGGTGCTTTAAATGTACTGTTTGAGAAAGTGGGATAGAAATGAAGTAAATTGTGGCTGACCTGGTTACTAGGATCTTGCAATTTAACTCCTTAAGGACCAAGAGAATAGTTGTATTACTTCTTGCATCTGATTGCACGTTGTCTTCTGTAATTAAGACACAAGGAAATAGGGCTATTAATATGAAAGCACTTCAGCGGGGTACATTCTTACTCTCTACACTGTCTTGGATGATTCAAATATTCATTAAAAATCAAGGGATTTAATGTGTTAGTAGCTGGAGACTCTTTACGAGTTTATAAGAAAGCTTGGAAGATGGTAGAAACAACTTAGCTAAGACACTTGCAGTTTGCCATCACTGCAAGGAGTCAAGTCACAGAATTTGTGACAGATGTTGTTAGATCAGCGTAGGCTTTTTCAGATTTTCTGGACTGATTTGTTAAGGTCAGTGCTGGCCATGTGAAGTGGCAGGTGAGGCTATCTGAACAAGCAGTATGTGCTATTGGATGGAAGATAGCTTTCCAGGAGTACTTTCAGTAAATGACTTAAAAATTATCTATAGGCTAGTCTTTGTAACTATCTTCATAAACACAGTGCTGTGCATGAATAAAAGTCATTGTTGATGTTACCCTCATCTAGTTTTACTTCTAATATGTGAATTTATTTTTTTTCTGTTGGGTTTTTTTTTTCTTTCTTTTTCTTTCCTTTCTTCCCTGGTGTGTGTCACAGAATTACTCTTAAATCCAGAATATTCTAACGAGCAAAACTTGTGATTTCCTAGCTTTTTGAAAAGAAAACGGAGATCTACTTGAGTGGTGGTGTGATTTTTAGCATGTTGGTTGGCTTTGGCAGTTGTAATTTGGCTTTGCACAACTGGTTGGAGAGATGTGCTATAGGGGCAGTTTAGTGAGTAGGGTGTATTTTTGAAGCATTGTTCATGTGCATCTCTTAGTGCAAGTCCTGCCAGATGACTGTCTGCAGAATAGTTTGCCTGTAAGTGGAAACACAGCAGAAGCTCAGCTTGTTTTCTTGGTTGCCTTTTTGCAGTCCTTTTGATTTCTGAAATGAAGAGGTTAAGTGCTTAGTACGAGCACATGGATTCTGGACAGGATTGACCAATGTGTCTTCAATTCTGTGCCAAGTCTTTGTTTTAGTTGTCTACTACACGTAGTATGAATTTCCTTGTAGCATAATGTTTGAGAATACCATTCTACTTTGTTGTCTTCTAAAACTCCTACTCTAATGAACAAACCTACCCCTGTTACGGGAAATGCTTAACTTCTAAAATAGATACTGTTGTTCTAGCTGACTCCCATATCTGACCTGGAAAGTCAGAGCTGTGTTTACTGAAAACACAAAGTGGAACTTAGCCCCTGCCAGAATTTCAGCAACAACTGTAGACTTTGGGTTAACAGGTAATTCGAAGACCCGTTGCAGTTGAACTCTGAATGGAAAGGATGTAGGGGGGAAAACTTACAATGCTAGTTTATTAAGAAATTGCACTCATTCCTTAGGGTGGCAAATTTTTTCTGTGTGGAAAACTTAAAAATATTGATGATGATTCCTTGGCTACCTAAGGTGCCCCACGGTTTCAGTTTAGCTGTTGAGCTACCAAGAGCTGCGATTATGGGAACTTCTTTTACAGCTGTATGGAGTTCCTGGATAATGTTACAGGCTACCACTATAGCCAAGTATACTGTGAGATTTTTTTACAGGGGCTACGTGTTTCTTATAAAAGGAACATGGGATGAATAAAAAAAACCCAAACAAAATCAACCACCAACAAAAAAACCTCAACAACAACCACCAAAAAAACCCAAAACCCTAAACAAAAACCCAAAAATGTTACTCAAAAAAGCGGTTAACTTAATGTGTAGGTAGGATTTTTCAGGTATCTCATACCTCTATATTGGATGATACGTTCCAAATGAGATGAAGTAACAGCTCAGTACAGCTGAAAGAGGAATTTATGCTCCCATCACTAATCTTGTGCCAGAGCTGATACACATCAGGCTCCTCCAGAAGCTGTTTAACCTCACTAATATGGCCATGTTATTGAGTTAAAACGGCTTGCAGAAAAGTCTGACGAGTTCCAGAGCCAGTGTTGAGGGATGGATGTGACTGGGAGCAGAGGAGGGGAAGGAAGAAATTAATGGCATGGCGATAACAGTGAGAGACCTCTCTCCTTTTTGTCGTCAGCTATCTCTTTTTCTGCCTGCCATGCTGCAGATGTAGACGTCCGAGAACCCAGAAACGTTTTCTGTCTGTCCCCTGTTGTAACATCAATTGCCTCAAAACTTAATTTCTTAACAATAATTTACCCTGCCTGTAAACATAAACATTGACACCCAGATGCTACCAGAGACAGGACAAAAATTAATCCGAAATTTAGGTTAAAGAGGTCTCTCTGTGCTGATTTATGTAGGGTAGGGCAGACTTTACCAAACCAACCCCTTTCCAGACTTAATGGTATCTCTGAAAAGAACAGGTTGCACAACAGTGCTGTTAATTTACTGATGTGAAGAAATAAATAAATACACACACAC
>VXBJ01001878.1:365108-468141 GCA_013400055.1 Nycticryphes semicollaris
GGGGGGATAGTTGATCTGGACAGAAATGACCCAAATTCTACTTGCAGCCTATTTCTTTTTTCCATCCCCTGTCCCCAGTGGCTCATTTTTAATGCATTATCATTCATCTCTCCCTCTTCTCCCCCTGAGGAAATGTGTATGAGTCTTATCATCCGCTTACCCTGCAAAACGATTCTGCAAAGAACGACGCCTTTGCTTAACCTTGAAGACACAAGTAGCTTTTTGAGATGAGTGGTACAGGATTGTAATTAAGAAATTTTAAATAAGTTACACGGATTTGATTCGTTCTGATTTCTTAAAGACCAGGTGTAAACCACTTATCTGAGGTTTGATAATCTCATTCTTACAATTTCTTGACAGTGTAACAGTTGTTGGAATGGCTTTCATATTTGTTGTAGACAGACTTTTGAAGGGAATGATTTTAAAGAAAAAAAGCAGCTTTATTAGAAGTCTCATTTTGCAAATATAATATTGACATCCAAACAATTTTTTTCTGTTAAACTGATTCTAATTTTTCTAATATAAACTTGTAAATTAAAAGTCAAATAGGAGTCTTTCAAAAGTAACACATTTCAATTTAATTTTGAAAGTTGTTGGAGCTCTTTGATAGTGAAGACCCACGAGAACGTGATTTCCTGAAGACAGTTCTTCATCGAATTTATGGCAAGTTCCTCGGTTTAAGAGCATTCATCAGGAAACAGATCAACAACATTTTCCTCAGGTATGCTGTATATAGGGGGTGTGTGTGACTAAGTTGAGGAATGTTTTATCTTGCCTTCGTGATCTGGGTCTGCAGTGATTAATTCTTGAAATAAAAGGCCTGGTTTTGCTCTGTGATCTGGCTTTCAAATATTTGAAGCTTATTAAAAGTTGTCTGTGGGATCTCTGATCCTTTGTTTTGATGTTTGATGGTTGTCTTTTTTTGTAACAGGTTTATATATGAAACGGAGCACTTCAATGGTGTTGCTGAACTGCTTGAGATATTAGGAAGGTAAGTCTGATCTGACACAATAAAAATATCAAATGTTATGGTGGGTGTTTGTTTCAGCTTTCTTGCTTTGGGAAAGGAGGGGGAAAGAATTAGTACAGTAAGGAGTGATGAAGTGCAGTCACTGATACAATCTAAGACTGTCTGGGTTACCCTGTGAATATCAAATTAGGATCTAGAGTATAAATTGCTCTTTTTCGGTGCAAATTTTAAAGGTGACTGGCAAAATATTTCTCAAGGGTCCTTGTTTGTTAGGAATATGTACTCTTGCTTCTCTTACATCTGATAGATGACTTGGTTCTTTGATTCAGAAAATGAACGTTAACTCTTGCCCTCATGCTGAATAAAACGCTTTAATCTTCAGCAGGCTGGGTTTTTTAAATTCTATTCAGGACAGCCTCGTAAGTGCTAGGGGTTTTTAGTTATCTTTTTTGACATCACTTCACTAATTCAATTTTTAACTATTAAAGGTTTTTTGTGGTAGTATTTTACTGTTTGTCCGAAGCTGTCATGTATTTTTCACAGTAGAAAATTTTCTAAGTATTACTGGTCTGACTGAAAATGCAGACATCGTAAAACTATTATGGAACAAATTTTCATGAAAAACAAGTCAAAGTGATACCATTATTTTCTCAAATTTATTTAAAATACAGCAAAAATGGGGGTGAAACCCAACCTCTTCCTGAAGGACCTTTCTCTGTTCTATGACTCATCAACTCATTACTAATCAATAAGACAACTGTAAAACTTTGGTTTTGGAGGGAGACATTGTTTAATGATTTCAAAACAAACAAATGTTCAAACTGCACTGTTTAAAATAGTTCAAGATTTTATGCCATCTATTTCATTTTTTTCCCCTCTGCAAATTGCTGGTGATTGTGGGGGGAATAGATCAGCTTCATGATGCATCTGTCTAAGCTTTACAGTTAGTCAGCAAGAGTTCCTGTGGTTGATTTTACTTAATGGAGGTCACAATAAAAATAAATAATTGAGCTTGTCTAATCAGTGTTATTTGATTCTGCTTTGGTTCTCTGGTTTTCCTGCCAAGAGTCTAAACTCGCATGGTATCAACACTTTAACCGTTGCGCGTATGTAGAGTTGTTTTATGGGTTCACAGCAATCAGGTTTAGAAATTGAGTCAGGAATGGGATATCTCTTGAATTTAGAGCAATTCTTGACTTGCTAGGAAAAAATAATTTTTTAATAAAAATAAATCCTGCTTATTCATGTTTTCAGTATTATCAATGGTTTTGCACTGCCACTGAAAGCAGAACACAAACAGTTCCTTATGAAAGTTCTGATTCCCATGCATACTGCAAAGGGATTAGCTTTGTTTCATGCACAGGTAAGCTTTTGCCTATTTGTAAAGGTGGTGGGGTTTTTTTGTATTTGTATTTGAAAGCAATGAAATTTAAAGCAGTATGTGTTACAATATCAATATTCCAAAATATTTGCAAATTCACAAAAGATCTGTAAGATCTTACCATCTAAATGTTAATTTTGAGCTGATATTTAGCATATATTAAAAGTGAAGGACCGTAACAGCGAGTCAGTCATGTTTGCATGCGGGGAGCTTTTTTTGCTTGTTAGTCTTGTCACACTTTAAGCTTCATTTAATCCCAGGACCTTGCTCTTTCATCACTTCCTTTATGTCACCTAAATGCTGTGTATAAAGGGACCTTGAGTATGGCCAGGTACTTATTTCACAAGTGCTTTTTATTTATTTATTTATTTCTAAACCTGTTCACGCGATGGTGAGGGGAATAGAGTGTTGGATAGAAATGGCAGAAATGCACAGTAGCTCTCTGGATCAGCTAGAAATTACATAGATCCATGACAGGGTGTCAGAACGCTTTAGTTCTTCCTTGGACTTCCATTCTTATACTTGGCACAGACATTCAGCATTTTGAGGAATAACGTATACCCTTTCCAGACATACAGCACTTAAGTATTGAATACATTTGATGCAAACTTGCAAGTAATTCTGCTGTTGCTAATTAAAACCTTGCTATGTTAGCTTCATCAGCTTGTTAATACAGCTCCGTATAGACTAAAGATACAGGGAAATGAGCTTCTAATTAAAGTGAAAGCATTCTGACTATATAGCCTACAAATAGGATCAAGTCAAGAGCTTAGTTAACTCCTAATTCTCATACATAGTTTTAGTTTCATTAAATCACGTGTTTGTGGTTTATTGCTCTGCAATAGCCGCTGCCTGGGATGAGTCAGTGATACGAAAGGGACCAGTTGCTTCCCAAAGGTGCCCTCACGGGTAGGTCACCACAAGAGACTGTCCTTCCCGTTCTTCTACCATATCTTCATGGGTATCTGAAAGGGTCCTATTAATTCAGCTGGACCGTGTGCCTGGAAGTAGCGTTTGGTTTAGTGCCCAAGCTGCTTGTCTGTCCCTTCGTAAACCACGAGTGCCACGTGCAGTGTCAGCCCCACTTCTGGTTTCCTGCTCTCCTGGAGGTATACACCAGCAGTCAGTCCGCTTTAAAGCGGCCCGCTTGCTCTGGTGCTGCAGTGCCAGTTAAACCTACCCTTAAAGCCTCAAAGCTGAATTAAATTTGAGTCTTTGTTGTCTTTGCACAGTAAAGCATTACTCTGCAGCATCTAGAATGGGATTTTATGAGATTAATGTGTGGCATTCGTTATTTTTTGAATCTACGCATATATGTCCTTAGCCTAAGGGCAAAGGAAATAAATTAGATGTAATTACAGAATTGTAAGTATCTGCTTTGGGATAACAGATTCAAAACAAAAAAAAAACAAAAAAAGAAAAAAGAAAAAGAAAGGAAGGAAAGGTAATGCTTGAATTCAAGTGTCCTAAGTAGTGAAATGTATATGCTTTGCATGTAAGTGGGTTTTTTGTCTTTCCTTTGTATTGTGAGGTGAAAAATATCCTGAGTTCTTAAAATCAATCTTAATGGAATCTACAATTGCACCTACTTTAGTCATGTGGTTATTGTGTGGTTTCTGTACTGGGCAGAGGTGTGCTAGTTTAGTTACTTAACCACGTGCTAAATAATTGAACAGTAAGTCATTATATAACACAAAACATCACACTTTGGCTTGCAAAGACCCCTGGACAGAAATCTCTGGAGGCTGGGAGAGCACATTGGGTGACTTCAGCACCTTACGCTTCCCCTGCTCCATGCGCTCTTCCAGGGGCATTTGTTGTTGGGCACCGCTGGGGACAGGACACTCGGGTGGACAGATGCTGCCTGGGCTCTTGTGGCCACGTAATACATGAAAATTCTTTCAGCTGTAATCTGACTGCAGAGTGTTGTGTGCTGTAGATGCCTAGTGCCTGAGCAACGTGTGCTCAGTCTTGTATTAAAACAGGGGGTTTTGACTGAAAGTATCACCTTTTTTGCCCCAGTGTAGATGTTTGAAAATTATAGTTTTGTCATTTAATACAGGAATGGATGTTGAGAAAAATCTGTCTGGATACTGCATCTGAGTTAGTAAGCCTGTCAAGCTTAAAAATAATTTTCTCCTAGGAAGAAACAGCCCAAAGATTTTCGGTATGCAGGAAGTTGTTGTAAGATAGAGCAGGCCTCTATATCTTGCTGCTTTAATTGCTGTTTTGTTTAGTTTGGAAGAATTTTAAATGGCTGTGTAGGGGTGTTTTGTGTTGGGTAGTTGTTCATCCATCTGTTTGTGTCCATCCCTCCCCTGATCTGAAGTGCTTCCATTCTAAGTTGTGATGTTTAGTTAAGCTGCAATGTCTAAACACTGTCTGTTTAACCTAAATAATCGTATGACTTACATTCTAGCTCGCCTATTGTGTTGTACAGTTCCTGGAAAAGGATACAACTTTAACAGAGCCTGTAAGTGTTCTTCAGTTTAATGTTTTTCTATTTTTAATGTTACACAGAATCACAGAATCTTAGTGGTTGGAAGGGACCTTTGAGATCAAGTCCAAATATTTCAGCGTAGCTTGTTAGAATTGTACAGAAGTGCTATCTCTGCTATTTTGACTAATGGTCCATAGGCATTTATTTTGTTTTTATTAAATCTAGGACAGTTAAGAAAATTCTGGGCTTGAAAGTGCAGTTATCTCTAACCTGTGACCAAGATAAAGCCCCCATGTAAATAAAAGTTTGAACCATTGATACTTGCAAACTACCGCATGTGAGAAAGCATCTAACAACTGTATTCCCTCCCAATAAGAACTAAAACTTCAGTATTTTTGGAGCTGATGGCTTGTGCCTAGACACTGCTTCAAGCTGAAATATGTCAGGGAATAAACATTCCCAAAATAAAAGTTGGAAAGAATAACAGCACTTTATTTAGACAAAAAGAACTCTTGAAATTCCAAATGTGATGTTTCTCTTCTGTCTTCCCACTTCCTGGGGTGCCTCTTGGCTGTTACAACACAGGTGCTTCAGGCATCAGTGGCTTTCACTGACTGACTCTCCCATGATCCATATTGACAGCTCAGCTCAAAAGGGGGGTGCAGGGCTTCATGCAAGGGCTTTGGCGATGCCCGTAAAGAAGAACGTATGCTCAGGGCAGTGCGGCAGCTCACGGGGACACAGGCTGATGCCAGACCAGCTAGAACAGAAACTGGTTTTAGTTGGACAGTCAGAGATCTTTTCAGTTAGGCTCATGTTGATATTTAAGTACTTTATCTCTTTTTGTGACAGAAAAATGAAGAGCTTATGCAAAATCTAAATTTTTCTATAAAGAAAAAAGCAAAATTGGCTTTGTGGAAATAACATAGAACTTCACCACTCTTGGTGGAAGCTTGTTTTCTGGGCAGCCACTGGGGTATTGTTGTTCCTCATCAGAAGACAAGTTACTCTGTAGGTGGAAGGTGGTTGACCTGGCTGTCTGTAATGTTGCCTTGTCTGCTTGAAGCATCTTCTCTGCCCCCGTCCTGCAGTGCTGCCAGCTGCACTGGGCAATAAGCTTATTTTGGTGGCTAGGGGGAGGGGAGAGGAATTGGATAATCCATATTCCTTAAGCCAAGGGAAGAAACAACCCAGGCATTTTGACAGTTAAAGTTGACACGTGAGCAGAAAACGTGTCACGTGTTACATAAAAACCTGCAAGATTGAATAGTGACAATGTGACAAAGGCAGAACTTCCTGAAACGAATTTACAGAACTGTGATGCAGGATCCAAGCCCAAACTTTGAAGTGAAGGAGGGGTGCCATAGTGCAAAACTAGACTACAGTATGTACGATTCTCCTTGCCTCTTAATCAGCAAAGATGAATTCGGAACAGAGAAGATACAAGAACTCACTGCAGAGTAACTGCCTGTGCTTACTTTGATCATTACTCTGAGCATACAGTAAAACTGGCTTTAGGAAGTTAATAAGTGAAGCTTTAAGCAACTCTGAAGTGCTTGAAAAGTAAATGGTAAAATTTGGGGCAACTGGCAAGATAGCATTTGGAATTTTTTTTTTTTGGCTTTAGGCCAAGTAATATTTTAGGAACTCCATCAGAAGGCTGTCTTCACGAGTACCTTACTGTTATTTTTCTGGCAGGAATTGTCACTCAGGGTCAATTTAGAGGACGTTCAATCCGAGCTCTTGTAACTCTGGTAGTCTGCCTTAGGTCAGTCCTGATGTTTGCAGAGCTGACAAGAAGAGTTTGTTACCTAACCCTGCTGAGTGCAGTGGCCTTTACGTTGAAGAAATCAGGCTAAATACACAGTCCTTGTTCCTAAGATATATTTTTTAGCAGGTACCTACTGTTCTAAGTTAACTTTGTGGGGATTTTATAGCTCGGGGAGGATTATTAATCTTAAAAGAGTTTTGTGTAGTAAGAGCAGCAGGATTTCAGATCTGTGACCACGTTGAGTATTTCTTTGAATAAAATCTTTGAACGTAAATGTGCATGTATTAGCTTTGTAAGAGGAAAACATAGACAAGATGAGAACTGATCCTCTCTCTGAGTAGCAAGGAACCAGGTATCTTCTCGTGGTCTGCACTGGTGCACTTGGAACATGCTGGTTTTTTATCAAGTTGAGAATATGAGTCTGTAGCGAAGTATATTCATCACTTCTGCAATAACAAGTGCTGGAAACTGGGCTCTTCCAGCTAATTCAATGTTATGCTTTTGAGACCAGTAAAGTCATGCTCCAATTAGGGGTGTATGGTAGGTTCTCACAGCTTTTCTCTGGCCAATGTGCTTGTCTGAAGTTTTTTTGGCTTACTTGCTTTGTTCTGGGGGAAGGGAAGGTGTTACCAGAATGAGCTGTTATACCTGTAGATGTTTGGGTTTGTTCGTTAAAGATACAAACTTTCAGTAGTATATAATTGAGTCATTCAGCTACCAGCTAATTAGCAGGAAAACGGCCCTAGATTTAAAGTGTATTTACATAGACCACATTAACTCCTGACTCTAGAGAAACAAGTGCAATTAATTCACCCAAGTCTGACTCCCTGGGGGTGGAGGAGAAGCGGGTGGATGAAGGACCTGCCAGATCAGGTAAGGGCAGTGAAACAGGGGAGCTCACAGTCCCTTCCCCATCCCTGTGCCCTCTGCCCCTGCTCTGGCCTTGGAGGGAGGCCAGGCCAGGCCTGACCAGGCCTTTTTCATAGCCAGGCTGCAAAACTGTCACCTGTGTGGGCTGACCCAGGCCTCCCGCTCCTTTAGCGGGCATCAGGTGATGGTGTTGGTAGTTCAGTTGTCTGCAGCTTTCAGCCAGCCGGGTAGAACTGTGTGGTGGAGGATCTGTGAGGGATCTGCTCTTCCCATGCAACTTGCTTTCTTCTGGTGGATTTTTGCATAGGACTTTACCAGCTGCCTGAGTTTTCAGCATTTGCTCAGTGTCATTTGAGGTGACAAGTCAGTTTTGTAGTAGCAGGACACGTGCGTATCCCAAGATAAAGACTTGTGGGCACTTAAACCCAAGTTAACTTTTTCTCTGGAAAGTCACTTTTGATAGTTCACATAGTTGTGAATAAAACAGCCAGCTGGGAAGCTGGAGGGAAAAAAAAAAATCAACATGGCAAAAATCAAATATGGAAGGTATTCAAGTAGTTGAGTAAGTTTTATGGTTGGATATGATCAATTAGGTGCTGTTGTACTATAAAAAAATAGAGGTCCTTTCCTCAGAGTTAAATTTTATAAGGCTCTGAGAGTGTTTCTGCTTCAAAAACAGTTACACCTTTTTTCTTTTTTTTTTTTTCATGCCAGCATTACTTTTGTAAATGAGATGCCGTGTCCCATGTGTCCCCCTCCTTCCTCTTGGGGGGTGTACTTTCTAATTAAGCTTCCCAAAGCTTTTTTTCTAGTTTTGTGTAAGAGTTTCACTAAGTTTTGTGTAAGGTAGTTCCACTGCAGACACTACAATACATTTGCTCTGTAAGTTCACATCTGATTAGTTGTTTGTGGGGTTTTGCTGGTGTGGGTTTCTTTGTTTGTGGGGTTTTTTGGGTGTTTTTTTTTGGGGGGGGGGGGGGGTGTGTNNNNGGGGGGTGTTTGGTTTTGTTTTTAGTTTTCAGTCTTTAACGCTTCGTATCTTAAAAGAAAGAAGGAAGTGGCAGAGGCCGTGCCTCCCCTCTGCAGCCCTGTTGGTGCAGTCAGTGCACACCACTTGCCTTCAAGCCTTGACAAGGAGACAGATGCTCCCCAAAGGGTGGGGGAGAGAAAAAAATACTCTGGGAACTCCAACTACAGGGGGAGTTGGCTTCATTTGGTGATGCTTGGGATGTTACCGGCATCTGGTCAATTCATGTACGTACTGGGATGGGAGCAGAGTGTGAACAGCTAATAATCAAAGGCTTGTGAAGTGGGAAGGGTCTAAATTATTTGGATAACCTAAACAAGATAAATATGTAAATGAGACAAGTCAGCATTTATTTTCGGTGGAACTCCATTTAGCTGTGTTGAGTTTTCATCGAACCTCTGGGTAAGAAAAAGCAAACTCATACTTTCTTTTTATAATCTTACCAAATATGTAGTAGAAACTTGTTTTGCTTTAACTTGTTTGTCTTTTTAAATATAGGTAATCAGAGGACTGCTCAAATTTTGGCCAAAAACTTGCAGTCAGAAAGAGGTTGGTTTTTTGTCTCTTGCTTCTTGTGTCTGCTGTGATGCCAGGTGCAACGGGGCGGGTGGTTGCACTTCGCCGCTTTTCTGCAGATCCTGCACCAAACTTGCAGCTCTCAACGTCTCTTGAGTTGCCCAGCTCTGTCACGTGACTCAGTGCCATTGTTCTGTGCGTCACTACGTTAAAACTGTGTTAGAAGTTGTGTTCTAATTCAGGTACTGTGTAGAGGAACAGTTTTCGGAGGTGAGCGGTATCTCCGTAGCTCTAGCCCAGGTTGAAGGCAGTCACCTGCAAGGTGATACAGGCCTAGCAGCTGAGATAGGCAGTCAGTGGCCAGTAAAGCACACAGGTACTCTTCTGCTGCAGTACAAAAATAACTGCCAATGGTCTCGGGAAGTTCATGTCTTCCCCAGTTTCTATACAGCGAAAATGAGTATAAAATTCAGGAGTTTGATGTGTGCCACCGCCTCCCGCCCCCCGGTAGCTCTTCAGAAGTGGACTCCCTTAGAAGGGTTTGTCCCAGTTGTGGTGTGAAGTGTTAAACAGCCACCTGCCCAGTGTTCTGCTGGCTGGAATTTAAAACAGGAATTGACTATTTACCACTTGAAAAGCTCCTCTGCAGCCAGTCTCGAAGAAATAATAAACGTTTTAGTGTGGGTTTTTTCGCTGTAAAAGCCCATCCTCTGCCGCAGCAGTTCTGTGAGGTGTTTAGAACAGTTACGCCAAAGAACTCCTCCCGGGACCCAAAACTGATGGTTGACGACTCTGAGGCTGCAGAAGAACCCCGTGGACGTCTCACGAGTTGTAATTCCACACCCTGTAGCGTGCAGGTTTCATGACTAATGTATAAGCTGTTTCGCTTATTGCTGTTTACAACGGCAACATTCTCATGCTTTTTGATATATTTCTTTTATACAAACAGGTAATGTTTTTAGGTGAAATTGAAGAAATCTTAGATGTAATAGAACCGACGCAATTCAAAAAAATAGAAGAGCCTTTATTTAAGCAAATATCCAAATCTGTGTCAAGTTCACATTTTCAGGTAAAAAAATAAAATAAAAAAAAAAACATTTAAAAAACCCCCAAACCTGTAGTAATTTATTTTGTGGTTGTTGACCCCTAAACTTTGTGTTTCAGGTTGCAGAAAGAGCTCTGTACTTCTGGAATAATGAATATATCCTTAGCCTGATTGAGGAGAACATTGATAAAATTCTACCAATTATGTTTGGCAGTTTATACAAGATCTCCAAAGAGCACTGGAATCCGTACGTAACATTTAACTTATCTAGAGAACCACAATTAAATCGTCCACTCTTTGGGGTTTGGATCACAAGCCTGTAAACGTGACTTCCTTTTTACTTAACTAAGGTTACGGGTGCTAAAATGGAGGTCGTTTTCTGCTCTCTCATGTTTTCGCTGCTCTGTGTTGCTATGAAGGACAACTGGGATTTACTGAGAAAGTGAGGAAATTGGATGAGAGTCTCTTTACACCGTAACCACGTTTGAGCTTTTGCGTTTATTAAAAATGCAAAAGAACAGTTTCCAAGGGATGCTTCTGCTGTAATTGTGCTTTGCTCCTTCACTACTTCAGACGAACAAAATCCTGTCGATGTTTTCATTAAGTAGCCATTGCTTCCCAGTGAGGTAAGAAGGGGAAAGCTACTACAGAGAAGAGCAAAGACCTACCCACTACGAAGGATGGTGGGAACCAGAAATGAGTGATGACTTCATTTTATATTTAATGCCACAAGTTAAATGTTGGTAGTTTTATATTGCCTTTGAAAGAAGCAGTTAATTACACTGAAATCCTTAAAAGCGAAGTTAGTGTCCAGCGCCCTGAAGGGAGTTGCCAGTCAACTTGCAGAGGGTAGAGCTCATCCAGGCAAAGGCCAGGGTAAGCAGGAGCTTTCCACAGCTTTGAAGTAAATCTGATGCCCTGTTTTAAGCCTTTATAGGCTCAGAAATTATTCTGACTTTGTCTAGATGGGGGTGTGCAGTTGCACATTTATCAGCTGAGGCTGAATCTACTTTTTAGAGAACTAGTTCTTGGAGCGGTAACACTACTTGGGAACTCGACAAATTTGGAGGGTGTCCCTCATTCCCCAGCTGCAGACAGAAGGTGCTCTTTTAGAAGGAAGTGGAAGACCTGGGGGTAACTGGGTACCTTGAGGCCTGGGAAGCTTGGGCAAGAAAGTCTTGGTTTTAACCTGGTTTTGAGGGCAGAGAAACGTGCTTCTATCAATCAGGCGATCTGACATGGACTTTAGTTGCTGAACATCAAGGTTTTCCTCTGAGAAACCCAAAACCCCGAGTAAGCTTTTGTCTTCAAACCATGTGAAAAGCCAGTGTTCCAAACCAAATCTGCGCAGACAGGCCAAGGGGGCTTGTGTGCTTTGAGTGAGCGTGGGGCCTCGGGTGGAATCTTGGGGCACTCATTTCTCAAGGTGGCAAGACTTGGGGCACCCCTGCTCTGCAGCCTCACAACCAATGCTGCTGTGTGGAGGTGAGCTGCCGGCAAGGGGAGAGATGGGGAAGGCAGCTCTGCTACTTTTCTGATGAGTCATAAGCTTAATGATAGGCAGCTTCTTAATGTTTGATTTTAGTGCTACTTTCGCTTTTCTTTCTATAATTAAGAGGGGGTTTAAAGGAAATAAACAATGTAATTTTTAAGATAACCTAGTGAAGTAGGGATACCTTCACAAAAAGATGATCAATACTGGAGGTGGAAACACGGCCAGCCATGTAAGACACAGCCAGTGTCGCTCAGGCCGTTCAGATTTTTGCAGGTACTAAGGTACCGGAAACCATGGTGGGATGTTCTCTGTTCAGTTCTCTAACGGGGCCTGTGCAGCAAAACGTGTCTGCTGCCCAGAAACGCTCCTGGGAGAGCTTTTAGTAGCTGTATTGAACCCTGTGCCTGTGCTTCCTCTGCCGCATGCTTTTGCCCAGGCTTGAAGCTATTCTAGATTTGCCTATTTCATTACTAAAATACTACAAAATTGTTGTTAAAACTCGATTTACTAAACGTTAACATAATTGAATAGCTTCATAGTACAGCCACACTACTAATAATTATATCCTGTGCAATTACAGGAGTCAGGAATTTAAGGTTAAACTGCCATTTCAAAAGCCATTTAAATACGCAGTTTAATTTACAGAGGAAATTATAGCCAAGGATTTTGTTTCAGAAACCCACTGACCCTACAGCAGTATCTTATTTAAGAAGGTTGGAGTAAACGTAACGGTTGTTTTCCTTCTGCTCTAGAACGATTGTGGCGTTGGTGTACAACGTGCTGAAAACCCTGATGGAGATGAACAGCAAGCTTTTTGATGAACTTACAAGCTCATATAAAGCAGAAAGGCAAAGGTACTGATTTATTTATTTTTTTTTTCTTCCAAATGCATCTTGATCAGTACATTTCTAAAAGGTGCCAGCTGAAAGGAAATAGAAGTTAAAAGCTGTGGCTGTGGGGTTCTACAGTAGAGCTGCCCGTCAGGTATTTGCTGCTGGCTGTCACCTGAGTAGGAAGCACCCTTGGAGGGGTGTTGGCAGGAGCTGAAGCGCTGGGAGGTCGTGGACCTTGTTCTGCCTGGGCAGGGAGAAGTCCTAGGGTGTGGTAGAACTGGGCTCTGCTGCTCCAGGGATGCTGCCTGAAGAAAGCTGAGCTGGAGATACCCCATAGCTCAGCTGAAACCTCTCTCGCGCCTGCCAACAGACCCAACAGGGCTGTCACAGTCGGGGGGGGGGCAGCATGTGCCTTACCCTGGGCTGGCTGAGACCACGTGCTGAGTCTCCTGTCAGTAGTTGCGCTTCTCTCCCCCAGAGGTGCTCAGTCCCTTAACTTGTTCACACGTGATAAAGAACCTCCTTAGAACTGCAGTCATCCGTGCAAAGCTGCACCGCACCAATTGTCCCAGTTTGTTGGAGCCAAGTTACAGTTTCACCGCTGACCAGTACCAGTCTGTACCCTTGCTTTTTAATAGAGGAAAGTGCCTCTAAAAATAGCTTTGGAGAAAAACTTGGGAATTGCGAGTTGTAAATCACAGCAGTTAAGTAACTGCATCTCCACGTTGCACTTGAAACACGTCTGAAACTGGTAACTGTCTCTTTTCTACAGAGAGAAGAAGAAAGAACTGGAACGAGAAGAGCTGTGGAGGAAGCTGGAGGAGTTAAAGCTGAAGAAGGCGATGGCAGAGAAGCAGAACAGCACTCACAACGTGCTAAATGCACACAGTACAAGTGCCAAATAAAGGAAATGACCACCTCTACTGGGCAGACACACTTTTTTTGTACCCTTTTGAAATATGTAAGGATTTGCAAAAGAAACCTCATCAGTATAATAGAAACAGCCAACTTTTTTCTCTGGCAAATGTAAAGATTTGAATTTAAATACAGCAGTTAAGTGATGTCATTACCACAGCATATTGTAAATTTGTCTAATTATTGATATACTGTCACTTCCAATGTTTCATAGAACTGAATTATCATCCTTAATGAGTGAAATAATAACGGGAGTGGTGAGAATTATGACTTGAATTTTTGATTGTGTTGCACATAGGCGGTATAGTTTGCTATGTACATTTTTTTCCTTGTTTTATATGTGCTTTTCACATCGCTGCATACTTTGGTTAAGGTGATAGGAAAGGCTTCTAATTGTGCTGTATTTTCTCAAATAAAACCAAGGTACGTTACCAGCAACTCGAGATACTCAGTATGTACCCCCTACAGCATTGCCAGGGACTCAGATGTGGTGCTGTCCTTGAATTCCTGACTAGAATCAGATCTAGATTTCTAGAACGCTCACATCACGGGACAAAGCAGGGCGAGAAAGTCAGCTTGAGGGGGCCAGGCAGGGGTGGTCCATGCACCCAACCCACCACTCGGTGAGTGCTTCTGCCACGTTCTTGCTGCCTCTTGGTCCTGGGCTACACAGACATTTCTTCCTGCTACAGCTGAGGATGGACCTTCTTCCGGAGAGCCCATCAATGATGCTCCTCATCAGTCCAAGGACTGCCTGCAGAGCGGTCCAGGTCTCCTAGAGACCTCCTTGGGGGTTTCTGCATTAGTTTCAGCATCTCATGGACTGAAGAATGAGACCAAAATTGGGATATTTTGTTGTTGTTGTTGTTGTCAGTAAGGAGGGAAGGATGTCAAAAAATAGTTCCTGGTTTTATTTAAAGAAAATGCAGTCTGTTTCTTTAAGGTGGAAAGCTGACAATAGAAGTCTTGTCTGTTTACTTGATCAAGTATTTTTCACATCTTTTATCAGAGTACCATTCCAATCTCTTAAATTGCAGTTGTGTGGAAAACTTTTGTAATGAAAGATCTTTGGGGAATTGAGCAGCATTCAATAAAGTCTTTATGTTTGTATTTAGTGCTGTTCTATCACATCTTTGCGCTTATAAAGACCAGGTGAAGTAGAATGTTTTTTACAACCAACCTTTTAACTGAACAACCTGGAGCTTTTCTCTGAGTGGCAGAAGTGTTGGAGGTGCAGGCCCCTGTGCTTTCCTTTGGCCTCTTCTGCTTCTGTGCTGGTCAAAGCTGCCGAGGCAGGGGTTTTACTGGCTGCTGGGCTGCTTTACTGGCTTGAGTCTCAAGCAGTTTTCAGAGGGGAAAAAGTTTCTACTGCACTGAGTTGAATTTACTGTATTGTTGTTGTTACTTCGTTTTTGTCTCTATGAGGTTGTGTTTCACAGAGGAAAGGGGAGCTACACTGCCTGAAGTGGTGTAACGCTTGTCATAGCTCCAGCTGATGAAAGCCAATCAGTTGCTACGTTCTACGTGTCAGCTTCATATAAAAAGACTACATAATCAGCTGAGCAAAGCAGACTCTGCCATGGGAGGTGGCTACCCAAAATCTGGGGAGGTAAAAATCCTTTACTTTGCTCGTGGTGCTTCATGAAGTCCTGAAGCCAGACATTGAAACACCGTGTGGTCAGCGCTGGAGGGAAGTGACTGTCACACAGACACCATTTACTTCTGTTTACCTCAATTTAGTTCTTTAGTACTTTTTTTTCCCCATGGAAGAATAAAAGCCTCAAGTTGAGATGTAAAATATTCTCAGCTGCCCTACAGTCTAAAGGAAATAAATTATATTCAAATTAGGGAATCTAACACTTACCTTGCAGTGATAAAAAGAACAGATTACTTGCATTTGTAATTAAGTTGCTCAAAAACTTACTTACTCTTGATGGCCTTATTTGTAGTAGAAAAGCCCCACAGTAGCTGTAAGAGGCCATGTCAAACAAACTGTGCAACACTTTCTATTCGAATCACTCCTATAAATAGGTATAACAAAAGAAAGGTTTCTTGGCTGGAATCAGCTGGTCTGCTCTAATAACAACATTTCCTTATAAAACAAAAGATCTTGAGGGCTGAGATGTAGTGACTGAAGCTGACTGCTCTGGGAATTTATTTTTTAAAAAAGTCCATGAAATACTGAAGAAAGGAGCACATCCTTTATTTAACCACATCTCCTCTGACCTCATTAGCAAAAAAAAGAACAAAATAATGCAGGCGGGTGCATCAGGTCTGATCAAACAGTTGTTTCTAAACATTTTTGTGACACCCAAGAAACAGCTGACATCCATAGTATCATTTATTAAAGGAGCACTTGGGTGTTGTCTTTGTCTTCCCTGTGGCCCAGCCCTCAGCAGTGGGAAGGCAGAGGGCTGGAAGGGGCCCTGGGGAAGTCATGGGGCTGCTTTCCTGCGGCACAGGCTGTTACGTAGCAAAGCAGCAGCATGGAAGAAGCAAACTATGCCTTGGAACAAAGCCCTCAGAGCAGAGTGGCGCAGTGCTGCCCTGTAGCCTCCATGAGGCCAAGCCAGGCATCTAGACTAATAAGGGACTTATAAGGAAGAAAAAGAGTCCACAGCGCAGCAGTTCATTAACACGCATTCTCTAGATAATAGAGAATCACATTTAAATGCCAGGCTGATGAAAGACTATTTTTCACTTCCTTGGCAAAGACTGGGGGAAAGGGGGAAGAGCAACTGCCTGAGACTTGGACTTTGAAATCCATCATCAGCTCAGATGCCCAGGTATTGAGTTCTTTGAGTTTGAGTTGGAATCATCAGGAATACATTTTTGGGTTTCAGTTAATCTTCTTGCTGTACTACCCCTGCCTGGATTACCTCCTGTAGGACTCCAGCTCAATCCAAGAGGCAGGTAGTTTCAGAGAATATACACATCATCTTATTTGAAGTATTTTTTTTTTAATATTAAAGTCAATATACTTTAAAACAAAAATTACATGTAATAGAATTCCAGTGTATTTTGTTTTAACACATACTTTGGAGAGGGGAGGCCAGACTGTTTTGCTGAGTAACTTGACCTTCCAGGGAAGGCAGTCAAGGCAGTCACTGTGTTACAGGAGCAGATGCCCTGGCTCATGCAGAAGTTAAAACGGCCTCCTCTTCTGAGCAGCAAACACTGTCCTTTTGGTTTTTTCTTTTAAGAACTTAACCACTACAGTGTTGACTTTCTGACCATTACTGAATTCTCTCCTTCTCCCTTGTTCCCTCCTGTATATTGAGGTAAGCTTGTTAAATTTGGAATAGAAAAGCATGAGTTTGTTAGACCTCTCCTAGAGTTAGCTCCTTCCTAACGTTCAACGGCCAGTTCACTGGGCTGTTCCTCCAGCCACTGTTTTTCCTGAAGAAAACATACCTGGTTTGCATCTTTACTTGCTGCATTGCTGATCAAAGTTTATTCCAGTTGGTTTTTATCTCTTCTGAACAGTTAAAAGGCAGTCTCAGTTTATGTGGTTCATTACTTGACTTCTCCTCTTCAGATGTCTCTTTCGGATTTTGATCATCCACTTAACACTTAACTTAGCAAAGTCTGCTGCCTTAAACAGAGCCAGAAAGATACCACAAAGAAGAGCAATCATGTTCCAGGGGTTTGCTGTGATTATCTGAAAGAGATCAAAAAAGATTATTCCCCTCATCTGACTCAGCATATATTATACCTTTACAATAACAAACAATTCCATTTTTCTAAGTGGTGAAGTATTTTGCAGCGTATTCCTTCACGCTGCAAAGGTGGCCTGCAGTGCCTTCTCCACACACCAGCCTCACACCGTGGTTTTTCTAACTCCTACCACCAGGAAGAAAACACGCTGTACTAAGCTGCTAAACTCCTTTTAGATGGTGAATTGTTAAAAAAAAAAAAAAAATTAGAGATACACTGAAATTACAAGTTTTATGATTAAGCATTAAACACTATCATTTAAAGATTTACAAAACTAAGCAGTCACATTGAAGAAGACCTTCCAGAAGGCAAAGCTAAAAGAAGCAACTACTGTAAGGCTGTAAAGTGCCAGGTTTTGACAGTGGCAACTGTTTCTGCAGACCTCCAGCAAGTATTTTATGTTTCTATTTTTAACAACATTTGGTTTGGGAGTAGTTAAAACTTATTTATAGTTTGCATTTCTCCTCACACCTCTAGGCACAAGGCTGACTCCTAGGATCTCAGATGAAGCAAGCAGAGCTAGGCTTAGCAATAAAGGAGCACACAGTTTTGGAGTCTGCAGCTCTGAGGGTCAGCACGAGCACAGCGTGTGGCTGGTCACCACCAGAGCCAGAAGGTCTTAACCAGGCTTTCCATGTTTGTTAATCCACCTAAAAGCACCAGCTGCCAGCGCTGCTCAACTGCGGCCTCTTCAGCAAGAGGAAACAAGCGCCCTTAATCCACTGGATCCAGGGCAGCTCTCAGTGTGAAGGATGCAGAAGTGTGAGCCCAGTCTGGCCCGGTGGAGCGAGGAGAGCCAGGAGCAGGACTGGGCTCCCGAGGCCAGGGAAGGGACTCTGGTGAGGGAGTGTTTGGCGCCAGCACAGACAGAACAGCAAGAGCACAGAAGACCAACTACCCAATCTTGCCCCGCACCACCTGCATTCACACGCTGCTTTTGGACAGGAGAACAAGAATTTTGTGGGGTTTTGCTGGTGATGGACTTTGGTTGTCAGATAGGGCCATTCAAATGCAAAATTTGAAGCAGACTGACTGTACACTTTGCCGTTGAGCATCTTTGGGGGGGGAGGCAAATATATCTGACCACCTCCCCTTGAACACGAAGGGAACAAGATCTAGCTCACATGCTTAAAGCCCATGTACCTGCAGCACATACCTGCACAGCTTTTAAGCATCCCAGTGACTGAGAGCGTTCCTGTCTGGCACATCCTACACCTCCAGTCACAGCACATTGAGCTAGATTTTAAAGTGCTTTTTCTGCATTTCAATGCAGTACCAAATTCCATTCAAATAAGAGATTAAAAAAATATGCTATCTATTAATTATTCTGATTTAAGTCTAGGTTTCTCACTTGTCAATTAATAAAAGAAAGTCATTAAATCAGTTTACCTGAACACACTAATTTAAGCAGAATTCCTCTGAGTTTCTGCTTCAAATGAGATAGAGGCACGTGCACACACGTGCACCTTTACACACACACAAGCCATGAGTACGGACAGTCAGGTCACAAGTCAAAAAGGGAGTAGCATGTTACTCACATCTTGAACAGTCTGTATAAAAGGATCTTTCCATTCGAATACCACAAAAAACAGCTGGTCACTTCTTGGTTGAGTTCTCTGGTCAATATAGTTAACCACACTCGTCTGGGGAGAAGGGAAAAAACCACAAACGTGCAGGTTACTTTCTGCAGTGGTGCAATGAGCTCTGCGCAACAAAAACAAGGTGAAACCAGCAGAGTGTTGAGGGACTTCCCATTCAGCCTTCCTCTGCCTGGAACAATAGGCTCCCAAAATATGGAAAGGCCATTTTCCTCCTTCTGCCTCATGTGCATAATCTTTCCCCATTCCCCACTCAGTAAGACACTGCGATGCTGTTTTTACAGTGGTAGCCAGGGGCTTTATTTTATTACATAGTTTTTCCCTTTCAAGGGGAGAAATTTCATTTACAAGATACATTTACTTGGAGTAATACAGCATTTGGGAAGTTCTCATGAATGAATGAATGCTAAATTAATTTATTTACCAGAGAACTACATGACAGAGGCAGGAAAATTATTTTTTTTAAAAAAACCAGTTGTAGAATAAACTAGAAGATGCCAGCAAGCGCAAAATGAAAATGGGAGAGAAAGAATCCTAGCTGATAACAATTAAAACCATAGTTCCCAGTATTGTCCATTAACTAGATTACCATTTGAAGCTATCACTGACCAGCAGAGTGATAACACAATTCCACAGGGCTGGGATGGCCGGTTTAAGAT
This sequence comes from Nycticryphes semicollaris, assembly GCA_013400055.1. Classification (NCBI taxonomy): domain Eukaryota; kingdom Metazoa; phylum Chordata; class Aves; order Charadriiformes; family Rostratulidae; genus Nycticryphes; species Nycticryphes semicollaris. Next base: position 384,346 of record VXBJ01001878.1, read on the forward strand.
ACCAGGTCAATGTTAGGGCCACGCAAAACCATAGTCAATCAGGAAAGTATTAAGACATCAGGCCTCAGAAAAACCTATGGCTTGTCTTGCCTTGTAACACACGCCATGGCCCAGAGGGGAACTACACAGAGTTTGTACACAGGCAGCAACACCACTGTTGACACTACCCTCTTGTCACCAGGAGCCAATACAGAGTGCCCAAGAGGCAGGCAGTTACCTGAGAGCAAGCACCCCGGAGTTACAGCTGAAGAGACAAGGAAGGACAGCTCCTGTCTCCAGCCCTCCAAGGGGTATTTACATCGAGGGGTGTGCACACACCGTACCGCTGCGCTTCCTACAGGAGTTTAATACTGTACTGGAAACAGGAAATCCAGCAGTACCTTACCTCCATGTCAGGGTTGTGACAGGAACTATAGATAGCAAAAGAGTGATTCAGCAGACATTGTTGTACAAGGGATGACCTACTACAAAACCTTCTCATCTAACACGGTGTAGTTTCTTTACAAATACTTCAAGGTGCCTATCAGCTTTCTCCGCACGCCCTGCGCTGACCGGATATTCGGCTGCAAACACATACAAGAGGGAGCTAGAAAACCTTATGTGTCTATTCCGAGCATAGGGGAGCTTCACCACCCCGTGTTTTTTCGGTCAAACAGCTTTGCTGCAGACTTACCCTTTACTTCTGGAGCTCATTTAATTATTGTAGCGTATCATCACCCCAACTACACTCATTCAAGAAAACCGCACACCAGGAAACAAACAGCACACAAAGCTAAAGGAAGAAAAGGCAAATGAATGACTACTGGGGTAGTTAGCAGACTGACTGTGCCATTTGACCTAATATTTGTATCCATCTTTCTGGGATGCCATCTCCCAGTTTTAGATTTGAAAGGCTAATGGACTTCGTATGCAATTTGAACTGATGTTGTACTGTCAAAGAAAGCAAGTGCAATTTATGTCTGAGCTATTTCAACTTCTGCTGCATTATTAATAGGGATCTGAAACTCAAAGTTGACATTTGTACTGATTCCTGTTTTCCAATTTGTTTGTTCTTTATAAAAAAAAAAACACTCCACAAAACCAGAAAAACCCCACAGTGTGCACAAACCCAGATGAGAAAGGCCATAACTACTGGACTAAATGGATGTTTATGGTCACAAAGAGCTCAGCTGCTTCTGAGTTTGAGTCGGTCTTTTGTTTCCACTTTGGGACACGTTGAACTTGAGCACACAAAGGAGGACCATCAAAAATCCTACACTAGGTAAGTACCACATGGCAAGTGATACAGAGCTGTAGGCGATGAAGGACAGACAACTGCTGGCTGTGCTTCCATGGCAGCAGCCGACTGATGCATCCTTTCCTCTCCAAACTAAGGCATTGGTGTGAGACTTGCACGACTTTGGGATCTGCCTCTTGCCCTCCTCCACTGGAGCAGAAGGGTACCCACCCCACAGTCACAACTCTGCTCTTCCCTTACGTTTTTGTCACATGAGGCCCTAACTGTGAGAACTAAAGACAGGAGAACTGAAGATTCTGCTTCACTTTAATCTCCACAAAGTACTCTTTCCAAGTGTACCATAGACTAAGAGACAGTGTTGTCTCTGAAACACATACTCTCTGAAAAAGACTCCTTTTAAAATTTTCATTTCTCATCACCGATGAGACTTTCTCCTGAACCAACCCTGAGAGCAAAACAACAAACTCAAAACACAATTATTCTCCTGTCCATTAGTATGAACAGAACAGGAACAAAAGTCAGACTCATTTCACCTCTAGCTAAGTTTGCATCTTCCACCTGCATATTTTCTAGTTTTAAATGATGCAAGAAGTTAAGTTACTCCTTGTTTCTAAAGATACTCAAAAGATAAAAAACCCAAACCCAAACAAAAAGCAGACATGAGAATGCTACAAAGGATACAAGGCTCACGTTTACCTCTTCATCCTAACATCAGCCTTTGTGGTAACCTGAACAATACCTCTTTCCAACACCAGCTATCATTTAGACAATTGCTTTGGCAATCATTCTCCACCTGGAACTAAAGGTAGCTGTGTTAATATTTCTACATCTGTCTCTTCAGACCCTTACCTCAGACTACTGCTGTCACTTAAAACACATTCAAGGCCTGGATTTTTTAACCTCCCCATTAGGAGACGTTTTCCTGAGATGTGTCACTGGGCCATGCCAACAGCTGTGCACATCCATACTTTTACAGAACCTTCTCACGTTAAGCCAAGACTGCCCAGTGGCAAGCAGTGTAATGGATGCAATGACACAAAACCCAAGCTCTTGGTGTTTCACTTACTGAAAGAACCAACCAGCCAACAAACCCATCCACGCTTCTTCCAATCCATATTGCTGTTTGCCCAATAACTGGTCGGTTGGCCAGTTACCATTAAAACCATGGCAGCAACTAGTTCGTAATAAAGCAAGAGGTCCCCAAAATCCTTCCTGAGGATTATTTTTTTGTTGTTTACCTCTTGTTTGAATTCAACAGTCTCACTACCATCTTCTTCTTTTGTTTTCACCAAGGACATCTTGACCCAAGTTCGAAAGCCTCCGGAAAACTTCCAGCTGGAGTAGGAACTTTCACAGTCCTTCATGAACTCTGCTTTTTGTGGACTGAAAAAAAAAACAAGACCATTACACTACTCAGTGAGGTCCCTGAGCGCTGTAGTCAGGAGAATGTCAGACCTACAGGCACTTCAAAATGTGTTCACAGTTCCTTTTATGTTTCAACTGCTAATAGTGTATTTAAAACATCGTTAGTAGTGACGTTTTAGTGACGTTTTGCACTCCCGTGTTCTTAACCTCAGCAGACTTACCTGGTGCCCACCACCCTAGAGTTGTTCTGCCTTACAGGAGAGCTTCCTTCGGCTCAGCTGTCATCTCAGGGACAGAAAGGAACAGAGCCATGACCCCAGGAAACAGTGTGCCTCAAGGCTCAGAAGCAAAGGTGGAAAGAACACCCTAGAGGCATGACAGGCTGTTTCATCCCATTTCTGGGATGCAAATAAAGTGGTTGCAATGCTGACATACTTAAAAGGCACTGAAATTTACATTCAGCATAGTCCTATTATTTTGGGAACACTATACCTTTGATGCAAGGTTCCCATCTGCAATAACAGGGCTTTTTTGCCCAATATACATTCCTAGGTATTGCTTTGTGCCTTTTAAAATTGCTTTTTATTTTAAAAAAATACTGTGATTTTAACCCATTTTAAGGCTTCCAATACCCTTCACACTGCAAGAGGTAAAGAGGGAGGTGTAAGTCATACCTGGCCTCCATCTTTTCTCTACCAACTGCACAGGACACCGCGAATTAACCACCTATTTACTTGGAGCTCCTCAGTACCATGATTTCAGCCATTTTAATGTCACCTCTACAAAACAGACCTGGCCCTGCAGCTGCTTTTTCAAGAAAGTTTCGTTTGAAACAGGGGTATAAACCACTATTATGAGTCAGAATCATTAAAGCACAGACTGCTGATTTTTACTAAAGATAGATTTCAGGTTGCAGAGATATGTCAAGGGTATGCTGATCCCTGAGACAACTGAAAGGGTTTTTCACTCAGATTAAATTCATCTTCCAAAGTGAAGGGAAAGAATATACTTTGCTCATATAGCAGAGGGGGTGCACAGCTAGGTCTGTGGGGAGATTAAGGCATTTTGATCTTTCAGAAGAAAGATGCAAAGAAGTAAAGAAGAATCAGGAAGATTTGTCCTGTACCAGCACTGACTGGACTTGCACTTTCCTGTCTCTTTCCTTAGTTTTCAGAATCAGTGCTCCTTTTCTTCCTACAAACCCAGATGTCTTGTCTACGAGGGCTCAAACATAGAACTCCATTGTGCATACAAAGAGAAAAGAGAAGCATTTCTGGAAAGACAAGCTAATACACTTTGCTACCCATCAAGCCAGATTATATTCTAAGAGTGGTTTAGTTTAGGAATATCTTCATAGATCTGTAACGTTAGCTGCTCGCTTAGTGATCCCAGCAAGAGGGCACTGCACCTCTCTCACCCCCACAGGGAAGACATGAGCAAAACATAAGGATGAAGCCTGGTGCCTTGACTGCTCCTCACCATACAAACCAACGACAACCTGACAATGCTGTCTTCTCCCTTCGGTATGTGGGTACAGCAGCAGCCAATGGGACAGTTTGGAAAAGCATTGGTGCTTTGCCACTCAGTGGAACATACATAATTAGCCGTCTGACAGCCAGTCACGTGCCTAATGCAGGACTAAATGCAGCAGCCCAGAAAAGTTTTCCAAACCAACCCGGAAAATTGAGGCAGGAAGCTATGACACAGAGCTGAATGTTACTGCCACAACTTAGATGGTAAGCAGAGAGCAGTGGTATATTTTACCTTCGACAGTAATGGTAGGCTTGAAAAAGAAAGATTAATAATATCTTAGGAGCAGCTGTGGAGAAGTGATCTGAGAAGGCATCTCCTTGCTTGTGCCCATACCCTAGACCATTGTCACAGTCAGGGAAAAAGCAGGGGAAGCAGAGCAGAGGCACAAGCTTTGCACAAATGATAGCAGAGTGCAAATAACAGCTTGAAAACCACCACAGCTAAGTGACAAGAAGACAGGCAAAGGACTTTAACCTAAAGAACAATTCTCCAGACTCTTTCTTTTCATTCCTTCTTCACTCCAATGACAGAATACCTGCAAAGGCTGCACACAACAAACAAAGGTTTGTTGTTCAGTAAGTTCTTCACCTTGAACACTTTCCTTTAGCTAAACTGCAAGGTTCCTGGAATATTCTGCCCCAGGCTCTCCTGAGATATTGGCGGTACCTCAAGACCATGCAAAAAATTTCTACATCACAGCAAAGCCAGAGAAGCACAAGAGGCTATTATTGTCTGTCTCAGGTGAGCTACAAAGCCCTGCTCTCCCCTCAGCCAATGTTTCCAGGTGCTACTGACAGTTACCTACCACTGCCCCAGCACACACCGAGACAAGAGATTCTATTTGTCACAACTGTAGGAGCTGCTAATTCTGGGCTGGGCTCTAGCACCGCCATTCTCCCAACAGCAAACTCTACTGACCAACCCACAGGGGCCAAAGGCAGCTTAGGCCATCCCACCAGCAGCTTCTATCACAACGGCAAGAACCAAAACCACTGACAGGTCAAACCCAGTTCCCGTTTATTGCTTTAGCTTCTCCCTAGACTAGGAAACTCTCCAACAGCTGTGGGATCAAATAAAGGGTCAGATGGCATGGAACCCAAAATCTCAGCCCTTCTAGGTTACAATTTATTTCTCCACATGCAGCAATCCAGACCAGAGACGTGAACATGAAGATCTGTTTAGACCCTTAAATAATCTCTGACCTATTCAGACTGGTATTCATCATTTCACATGACTGTAAGTTATTTTACTTGCTACACTAACAATAGTTTTGTCAGTAATACGTTCAGAGGATTTTCTTCTTAAAGCCATGTATTATACTAATGACAGCTGAGGAAAGGAACTTGTATTTTTAGCTACACTTTTTTTTGCTAATTTGCAAGGGTTTCATTATTTCCTTCCCTTCAATTAATATGGTACAGACAGCAGCTGCCACTGTCGAAAGAAAAAAATAAAAAGAAAGAAGAAAAAAAAGCCAGTGGCAGTATCTCACCAGCTCACAGGCCAACAATAGCACACAGTTCAGCAGTGCCCTGTGAAGGCCAGAACAAAACCAGCAAGCAGTGCCAGTTTCATGTCGTCCGTCGATCCAATTTTAACAGAAGAGCTGCAGAGAATAAAACCCTTGACAGAAACAACTGGACCTTACTGGAGTCCTCACCACTCGCTGTGCCTCAAAAAACCCTTGTGTCTGAAGACACGAGTCTCTAGATGCCATTTTCATTATTGCTTACGGCAGATGCTTGCAGCAGCCTTCATTGATATGATTCATACTATTTAAAGGAAAAGTGAACAGTGCATAATACTGCCTACACAGAAACTGCAGCACAGACACCACTGTATAGATACTGCAGGACTCTTCTCACCAATTGTAAGGTGTTTTAGATTGATTTAAGATAATAGAATACCCTAAACATGTTTTTTATAGCAGCCTGGGTGCCCAGCCCAATCAAAGCTGTTTGCAGCCATAGCAAAAAGCTGTAAAGGTAATTAAGGTAATTCACAAGTCTTAGCCTAGATCTCAGCATCTTTGGTAAGACTTTACATGAACTGCTGGACACAGTGCTAACAATATGCTCTCATAACCAGCGAGACATTTTGTCAGGAAAAGTAGTTAACAATGGCCAGTAATTAAAAGTTTCTAGATGCCACATGGAAAGACAAAATCTATATTGTCGACACACAACAGTTTCTTAGTCCAGACTTCCCACTAACTAAATTTAGCATCTGCTGATGAACCAGAAATCATTTTTATTTTCTTTTCTGCTGGAAGTTGGATAGAAGGAGCACATTCCACACACGCATGCGGTTTCACAGGCGCTTCGTAGTCAGGAGAAAATGTAAACTTTCAACGTGCCCTGAGCCTGTCCAGTTCATGCCCCAGGGCACCAGAAGAGCAATACACAATATTAAGCAAGACAAGCCATACAATTTGTACCAAGCTTTGGAGGATGCTATAAAAGAGACACTACCAGCTTCTTGTGCACAACTGGTTCTCTTACTGTATTTCACCTAGACATGCAGATCATTTACTGCTAAGTTTACAGGCTACATACCTTTGCCAATTTTACCATTATCAGGGTTACTCCAAACTAGTCCTAACTTGCATTCCTACTACCTGCTGCAAAGGGGCACAAAGGATGCATCCCCAAACAGACACTACCATTTCCTGCCTTTTCACTTTGCTGTCCAAACATAACCCAGGCTCAGCCTTCACTCTCCCAGCTTCAGTTCTGGGGCCTTCCAACACTGAAACATGGCAGCTTCTCTAGGAGCAAAGCAAAGCTTCCTCACCTCTTCATGAATCAATTCTGCCCTCTAACCAGTTTGACCTGCCGGATGGTTGTGATCCAGGCTTCTCCCAGGCAGCTTACAGATGGTTTTTATCGATTCACTCACCTACACTGGCACAAACAGCCTCAAAGCAAGGATCTCTGCAGTACTGCTTACTGCTGGTTTGCACATCTAACCTACCTTTGCATAACAGGTGGCACAAGCATTTGAGACAGCAGCATGCAGACTTGCAGCTTGCTTGCAGAAGTACTGCCAACTTAAGTAGGGCATAAATGGTTTAACTTGGGAAGAAACAGCTCTGTAAAATGGCTTATCTACAAATGGATACAGTGAGCACAGAAATGTGACTTACAAGACTTGAGTATGCATAGACCAAGTGGTGTCTCAGTATGTTGGCTCATTATGCAAAGAGGCAGGAACCAGATGCAACACAACCGTGCCTCCTGCCCTGTTTCACAGGGGGTGGTCTCAGCACATGTGTCTTGAAGTGCAAAAGAGCAGTGCACCTTGCTGGAACTGGTCCCACTACATACCCCTAACTGCGGCACAAACTACAAAAAATGAGAAAGAGCAACACAGACAGAAAAAAGTAGCGCCTTCTACATCACGATGCTTAACTGGCATTTTCTCACCCTAAAATATCAATGCCTAAAATACCTGGAACATTAGCATCTTATGAAGTGTCTTAGTACAGTTACAGAAAGTACTTAATCACTTCAGATCTCTCCTTCACGGAAAGCTTTGTAAGCAGCAAATTCAGATAATTGGTCTTTGGCCACTCTGAGACACTGTGAGTAACACTTGCAGTTTTTGCTCCAGCTGAAAACCACCAGTGTCATGTCCGACACTCCAAGAATGCTTTGTTATGATAAAATCTGTTATTTCTCTTCCTCTCCTTCACCTAATTTTATTCTGCATATGGTCTTTATCCCTTGTCCCTTTTTAACTTGACTATTACCAAATTAAGGCTTTCGATTAGGTCTCGCTGTGACTCTCTTGCTTAGTGTTTTAATCTGGATTACAGAGAGAAGAACTGAATCTGAATTTAAATTAAAGCAAAAATTAAACAGGTAAGTACAGAATTTATTCTCACAAGGTGGGAAAAGGGTGGGAGCTGTCAAGAAAGCTTAGGATAGGATTAATTCCACACCTGTAAAAACCAGAAGGTTGGTGCCATTGGAGTGACTGATCAATGTGAAACCAATACAAAGCAATTTTGAAAACCCCATCTACAAAATTCTATAGAATCTTACAGTAATACTAAGAAATATAGTTAACCTTTCAACAAAATCACAACAAAGCAATCTAGGAATCTGGTCTTTACAGTAATTGCCTTTAAAAAAGAAAAAAAGAAGAAAAAAGGTACAGAAGCAGAAGTGTTCTCGGTGCACTTCGTGTGCACAATGCCCAGGACAGCCCACTTCCTGCTCACCCACAGCAGCAGACAGCGGTAAGCCAACGCAAACTTCAGATTCTAGAAAGCACAGCAACAAATGGCTAAAGCATAGCTGAAGAGCAGTTTTGTTCACCGAAAAAGCCCTCAATTCATTTTCTAAATAGTAATATTAGTAACCTAAGACACCGAAGAGCGTGAACATAACCCAAACATTAAAAATAAATAAATAATAATAATGAGAATATAAAAGCCTGACTGATTTTTACTAAAAATGTCCTATTGTTGTAGCAAGTTCTATGCAGTTACAGGCTCACCCCTTTACATACCTGTCAATGAACTCTTGGAATGAAGAAAACAGAAGGTAGTCAATGGCACTAAAATCTTGGTCTGTTTCATTTAAATAAAACTGTAAAAACACAAGTTCCTTTTTCTTCACATCACGAGGGCCTTGAACAACCAAAGCATACTTCTGCAAGTAAACAGGGAGATGGTGAGAGTAGCAAAGGAATCCTTGTTTCCCATTCATGAATTTGCCATCTGTCACTAAATCTCTATAGAAATCTATTACACACTGAGATCTGCTTGGCCTCTACTATGAATATTACCTATCAAGAATACCAACTGAATCCCTCCTTTAGTTTAACAATGAAGTCTTTACATCAAGATTTAGTGTTTTTCTAGGAAATCTGCTTTAGTTCTACTGTAGCCCTTTCGATTCATGAGGAATTACCAGTCAAGATCCTGCAACCTGCATTCTGCAGAAGGACAGTCAAAACTGGTTTGGGTACTAAAGCCTAGGAACTTTCAGCTGTGGACATTTGGAGTCTGATGTAGAGAGCATCAGGCTTCTCCTTGAGAAAGGGAAAGCTTCACAGCTATGCTTGCAGGCACAATACAATTTAAAGTAGTGCAGGCATTCCATTGAACAGCACTTGCAAAAGGACTCAGCCAGTTTGAACTGGGCTCTCCCTGATTCAGAGGTCTCTGACTCCATGCCTCTCCATTCAACTGTGGGACTAGAGTCTATTGGATCAGTAAGCTTCTAAATGCATCTACCACGCAGCATAAAATGCAGGTTCTTACGTTTGTTAAAACATGCAAAAAGAGCACATTAGCAACAGGAATTAAATTAGACTTGCACCTAGAATATTACTTTCAAACATACTAAGGAGTTGCTTCACAGGAAGAAATGGTAACCAGACAAAAGGCAAAACATGAAGAGGAAAAAAGTTGACCAAAGCGGTACCTGGGCTATGTATTTGTTCACATTTAGGTTCCATAAAAACAATCTGAGCAATCACTTTAGATACAAATGACCTTATTTAATACTTTAATTTTTTAATGTCTATAAATAGAAAAGCTGGATTCCCTGCGTTTTTAAGGGCAACTTAACACAATCACTCAATGTACCCAACTTACTGGTTCACAGTTTCAGTGCAATGAAACACTTGGTTCCCAGTTAAGATTTTTCCAAGTATGATAAAAATAGTATGTAATTCCCAACAAACGTATCAAAAGAGATAAGCCATCTTGCTCTAACAGAATAACTGTTACTGCTTTCAATCAAAGCTCTATTTACTACATCAAGGAGTATGCTTGCCAGTTCTTCTAGTTGGGGAATAAAGCCAGAGTTTCATTGTGAAAAATGACATATTTTGTCCCATTCAGGTTCTCATGCTGCACACACCCAGGTGACAGCTGATCATCTATAACATACATACTCACTGACTGGGGACTTTTACATTTCTGAAAACAAAAGGACAGACAGCTCAAAAACCCCCTGAAAACTAGAAGCAAGGATTTTTTGCAGCACTTTTTACTTTCAAATACCGTTATGAGCATAAAAACCCCAATGAAATAACTTTGTTCTATTATATTGATATTACCATTGTTTGATTGGTAAAAGGATCTGTGTAGTTGATTCTCCGAGTGGTGCATTCAATGACTCCTGGCTGACCTGGATTTATCAGAGGCGGAATGTGATCATAGTAATGATGCTTGCAGCTAAGCAGCCGAGCCTTGCCTGGGTAAAAGGCAATGCCTGTTTTGAGAGAAAAAGCATTGAAGAGCACTGATTTCTTTCCTAAGTACACGGATTTTAATTCTGTGATTTAATCCTAGAGGATACTGAGCTATCCTCAAGATTCAGCAAAAGAATTAAACTAAACTACACGCTTCAGCATTTTTCTGGAGCAGGACAACAGTGTGTTTTTCTGCATCAGGGCAGAACCCTTGCAATGCACTGAAAAACAAAAAAAAACAACAGAGTTCATGTTGTTACAGCAATTGGGTTCCCAGAATCTACTAAATTTCCCTGGTCTTCCCACAACCAGCAGCTAATACATCAGTCCCTCTGCCCCCATTGAAATGGAGGGGTAGAGTAAGTTAGGAGACTACTGAAGTCAAATAGGACATGTAGTTCTTCAGCATGAACATGTTTTCAGATATTATCACTTAACATGTAAAATTTTCCTTAGAAAGGTTTGATCTACACATGACGGATCAAAGATCACTAAGCAGATCTAATAAAAGTGAAAAGATGCTCTTCAGAACATCTGCCATCTTCTGTTCACTAAATACAATGTCATGATAAAAATCAAAGCAAAAAGAACCCAGAACCCAAACAAGTACTAACTGCTACAATCCCTTAATACTTATATCACTAGGTAGGCAGGCTACTACTTCACTTGCATGGAAATTCATATATACCATAAATCTATGATTTCAGACCAACAGCATATGTAAAAAAACCCAACTCTCAGTCATCTTAGCTATAGAAGGATAGAAAAATAAAAGACCAAAAATCCTGTTATGCCACTTTTAGTATTGGAAATAAGCTTGCTTGAAGATAATCTATACCAACTACCAAAAAAAGTATTATTTGAGTTATTAGATGTGATCAACTCACACAACTGAAATGAGCTGTCCACCAAAATGCAAGACATCAAAACAGTCAGCACATATCAGTCTAAAAATGCTTTATCCCTTTCTTCAGTGCCTGCAACTTGCTATCTCATCACTTTAATGGAGCAATGAAATAAAGGGATAGTTTAATTCAGTTTCCCTGTTCTGGCAGGGATCCCTGACAATACTTCTGGATTTGTATGTATGTTGTTCTGCCGCTTTAAATGACATTTTCTTCCTATTGCTGTATGAAATGCTCATGTGAGGGGAAAAAAAAAAAAACCAGAAAAAAAAAGGTGGGATGGCTCTTGGATGGCTCTTACAGTCAGATCCATATGGTCCAAATGCAAGGACCTACTTGCAAAACTGAGCCTAACTGACCATACAGAAAAACAACTACAAGAATAAGGCAACAGCTTAAAACACTCACCTTTCAGGCACAATTACTGGAGTGGCTGTTTGTAAAATGTGGTAACACTTCCAACAGAAGGGTTATTTTTAAATTGGAAACTGACATATGACTGAGTGGCACTTGCTACTTCAGGTCTATTTATGAATGGTTACTGGATCATTGAAAAAAAAAATTAATGACAGAACTCAGTATGAAAAATGCTTCAGTGGCGTAATCCCTCCTGCAAACTGCAACACAGTTTTCTGATGCCACACTGCGATTTTATGCCAACATTGTTCCCTGCAGTCCCATCACATTTTCATTGCCTACTGATGTAATACCAAGTTGTAAACAATGCAGAACAGAAGCAGAAAGTGGCATTGTGGTTATTTTGTGGTTGGTTTGCAAAATTAATCTTCTTTACTGTCAACAGCATCGCACTGTCCAGTGCAGAACCGAAGTCCTAATACACATCCGATGTGCTACCCTGTTTGAACAATACAGTTTTGGTAATATTTCCATAAGGAATTATCTTCTTTCCCTATAAGAGGACTCGTTCCAGAGTCTGCAAACACTTCTTATCTACCAAACGTGGCATGATGCTCTGCAGCTACTGTCATTCATGTTATTGACGTGAAAACCCCTAAAATTTGTCCTACAATTTTAACACTTCCATGCAAAGTTAATACAACATAGATTAGAAAAGAGGAAGTGAAAGACCTGATTCAGGGCATTATATGCACTCTGGGCCCTGAAGAAGCAACACCAAAAATACAAAACAATCCAAGATAAACGTGAACAACAACTTAACCCATTTTGTTTGTTACCAGTCTTACCAGGTGCATCGTACAAGGACACTTCCTTGTAAGAGACAGACATCACTGGGTGCTTGAGCTTCTCCCTGAAGTCACTGATGGTTTGGTAGACAAGGAACACAGCTACAGCCATGAGTAGCAGATAAATAAACAGGAGAATTACTGAAAAAACATTCTTTAGGCAGGTCTTGCTGAAACGCAAAGAAGGGGCAGTGGTACCCAGTTCACTATCTGGAACCAAACAGAATAGGGATTAGGACTTTAAAATGCAGACACTTGGGCTGAATTTCTGTTGTGTTCATTTAAAGATGAGTCACTTGAGAGGACAGTAAGCCTCAAACTCAGATCGATTTTTAAAAAAGCACAATTGTTGCTGGATTTGATGATCAGCCAGACAGATGCTTCCTTCTCAAGCATGAGGCATAATCATCCAAAGACTGTGCCTCTTTTCCACATGTTGAATTTGGCACTCTGCTTAAGGACACGGCAGGCAGGAAACAAGGTTTATTTTCAAGACAGACAACTCAGAAACAAAGTTCAAAGTTCGTAAGAGAAAAAAAAAAAGTCTGTTGATGGTCAATCTTTCCTCCTGGAAAAAGCAACTCCTTTCCCTCCTCCCAACCTGAAGTGATTCTTACACACTCAGCATATGCATCAGCAGAGAAATTTCATATTCTTTCACAGCTATCTGCATTGCATCTCCATCATGGTAGAAGTTGCTAGATATTTGCTACCCTCTCATTTTTGGACTCTAGTTTGTAACTCCTTGTGCATACTACTTAAAGTTTCACAAACGGATTCTTCCAATTACAACTAGAAAAAGACCAACACAATTCTCTAAGTCTCTTTGCCTTCAACGTTTATTCTCTGAAGACCTCCACACTAATCTCGCTTGTACACAGACTCCCTGCATTCGCCACTTCTTTTGGCACTAATTATAAGCAGGTACTTCATGTACTTCTGTGTTACACGTCATGTTTTGATTGTGAGCGATATGCAGTTGAACACGCAAAAGGGGCATTAAAACACAACACGTGAAAGGAGAAAAACAGGTATATTTTACACTCCCATTTCTGTGCAGTGTAATCTAATGAGGCAGGCCCTCTGAGGCCGTGCCACACTCTGCCTTTCAACTACAACAGCATGGTTTGGTGCTTGTTCCTTACCACGGCATCACTAGCCTTTTAGTAAACCCTGTCGAACATATAACCTCTTGTAAAAGTCCATGGTCACACACATTTTTCCCCAGTTCATTGCCAGGAGATGGCAGCCAAGGAACTTAGGACATTAATATGCATAATATTGCACTACTGAAACAAGTGTGTCTTGAACAGCTGCAAACATTTAGGGGATACTCAATTTCAGGTTGGCTTACTATGATGCCTATACCTGAGCTGCAATAAGCCCATTTAACACTGCCCCACACCCTCAAAAGCAGGTCCAAACAGTCTAACCAAAAATCTGTATAAAAGCACATCTGATGAATATTGCACCTTATTCATGTAAATCCAGCACAAACTTCACTTGCAATCCACTGCCACCACAGACACTGCAACTCAGGTGAGATACAACATAAAGAAAGATGATGTACTATGCTATCTCAGAACCAGATGTGCTGAAATCTTCTTTAATTGAGCACAGCTCACAATAGAGAAATGTTTTCATATCAGTCACTGAAGAAACTCCTTGACTTTCCATCAGCACTTATTCCTCAAAATAAGTAATTTAGTGTTTTGGTTTGCTTTCAGAAGTACAGCAAAAAACCCCAAACCCAATAAACAAACACAACCAAACCCACACATAGAAGCAGTTTATCAGGCACTTAAAATTAGTAATTTCTGGGTCAATAGTTCTCACCTGGTAAAATAACAGAGCGGGCATCTTCATGAACTTCCATCTCTCCTTCTCTTTCATCCGCTGGGTTTTCAGATACTCGCTCCACATCTTCACTCAGCTGTGTAGTTAAAACAGTGGTTCAATTTCCAAACATGCTCTCAAGTTGCAATTGCTGGAATTTCTATGGTACAAATAAAAGAGGCTCCAACTAGCCAAACACACAAAAACATGCCTGCAGTCCAAGAGCACCCAACATCTGTTCCACTTCTTCACAACAGCCACATTTACATAGACCTACAGCTAAAAATTAAGTGACTTGCATGCTGCAGAGAGAAAGATGGCATATTAAATTTAACCTACTTCTACCCTGCTGCTGCAACAATAACATCACCTTTTCTTTCAGGATCAAAGTAATTGTTTCCCTGGCAGCTTCATCTCACTTTAAACCCCCAATTAGAGCAATTCCCTCTGAAATATGCAGGAGCTTCGTTCTGACACTCAGGAACATATTTTTAGGCATAAACAAACCACAGCACATACTAGCAAACAGAGCATTAGCATTTCTTAATAATGAGGTGCATAAAGAGCGAGTTGCGTTTTGACAGGTACTAGGGCAAGTAACTCAAATGCAGTCTCAGCGACACAGGTAGGTGGGTCAGTACAACAGTCAAATATCCCTACATTTCTGGTACTTAAGCACACCGTACATATTATTACATATTAGTGGTTATGCAACTAATTAGCCTTCCAATGTTTCTAAAACAGCAACAGAGACCAGATGTTTTCTTGTTTTGCTATACAGATCCCTGGGCCCAGACTGCCAAGACACTTCCCTCAAAGTCAGAAGCTTGTCAGATCATATAGGTATCACATGGGATAGTGAAGCACTAGACTTTATACATATATATATAAGTATCTCCTGTATGTTTTTCAAACTTCTTTTATGGCAGGGACTAACAAGCCAGTTAGAGTAAGGCAAACCAGGCCATAAGCTTGCAGCACATCATGTGTGTCGCACAGTAACTGTCCAAGCTAAACGCTCCATCACCTACCTAATTAAGTAAAGAAGACTAGCTTTGTTCCTGTTTCAGGGAAAATGGGGCACAATTAATGCAGCAACCATAATGAATGCTATTAAATTTTACACCCCCAACTTACTCAACAGTAATGTGCATGTATCCATAAGGAAGTGCTTTTATTTCACCCAACTTTAATTCAGTATTGAAATCATTGTACCATTAACAGACCATCATTATTAGGAAAGAGCCCACTCATTTTATGTCTTCAATGTCTGACGTAAAATCTCCATAACTTTCTGTATTCATTTCCACACCATGCAAAGCAAGTTTGAAAGCAGTTACCCACTTGCTTTCAAATGCTTTGCATGTAAGTAAAGCATGATTTCCCATGGTGCCAAGCTAAATTCAGCTCATTTGCAGGAGACTTAACTAAGGTCCAACCAAAGATGCTTTTTTTCAATTACCTTCATAAAATAAGGAAAAAAATAACACTCTGTTCCTTTTATTTTTTTTTTGTAGAAACACACCAGTTCTAGTTGTGTACTTGACCTAAAATAAGCTATTCTGACACAAGAATATTCACTGAACCTTTTATACTAGTTAAGCTAAACCAGCTAAGAAGCCAGTTTAAATGACACTCATGCAAATTCCTTACACCAGAACTCATCCAAAAAGTTTAACCTAAGTTACAAAGTCTCTGCAGTTTCTCAGCTGACTCCCACACCACTCTGATTCAGCCACAGTTCCCCGTGTACAGGCACCTCAGCCGAGGTTATGTAAAGGGTATGCCAATTTTATTCCTGATAGCAAGGAGATCCCAACACAAGATGCAACATTTTCTATCCTCTCATAGGGGGACCTGCAGTGACTCGTCAAGGCTTAGGAGAAGAAAAGAAAAACTTAGAAAATGTAACCTTTTGGCATTCCTTAGAAAACAAAAATCCAAACAATATGCAACTATGTTTTCTTATCTCTGCTCACAAGTCGGATATACTATCATAAGCTTTTCACACACAAAACCAGTGAAGGACAGCTAGTCAAAGCCAGGAGTGCCAACATTGCCTCAGGTGCAGTGAGCAGGTTGAGCTGATGTGTAAGACCCCCTAAAAACAACTAATTTCACTGCAAATTCCCAACACCTGACTTGCCAAGAGATGAAGTTGCATAAACCCACTACGACCACCAAAAGCTTAGCTCTGTTCATGGGTCAGACGCCACGGTCTGAGTGTAGAGCACAGACCTACAAACCAAACAACTCACAGACATACTGAGCTACAGTCTTCTAACAACTGGGAAGCCAGCACAGCATTACTGTGTGACAGCTGATTCAAGTTTCTTCAGATTTGACAGAATCCTCAAATCAAGGTAAATGACAACACTGAACCAAGTGTACACCAACCGTGTTCACCCTCACAGACCAGCTCTTCCTACATCTTATTTTTGATAATGAGGTGAAGTACAGTGCTAATGAAGACAGAATACAAACTTGCAGGGCAGTAAGCTTGCAATAGGATAAGGAGACAGGATAAGATGTCAAGAACAGGAAGGGCATGAAACAGACCTTTGTTCAGCATTCCTCTGGGGTCAGCATGTAGAGCTGAGTAAGAAAAAACTGCAGGAGCCTGCCCATGACCTGGCAGTTCCTTTTCAGTACTGCGTAGAGAAAAGCACTGGACAAAGGGAAGCTCAGAAAAGGCAACTGAGAACATTTGAGCATCCCTGCTAGGAGCAGGAGCACCACAAACTGCCCCAGGTGCTGTAGAAACACAGCTGCTGTACTTACACACCACCTAGACTTGTGCCATAGAGTCTGGGACAATCCCAAACGTGTGGCACAGCATCAGTGGTGGCTAATACACAAGGTAGAAACATACCATGCATAGTCCAGTCCACAGTTCAGGCATCAATACAACTTCATTAACTCTCTCAAGTACCTCCCCTACATACAAGATGTTACATGACCTAATTTCGTCCTGATAATCAGATGATAAAGCCTTCTTATTGGAAGGCTACTCTTGAATAAAGGAGAACTTGTCCATACAGGCCTTTTCCTGACTCATCACCTTCCAATGCCTTGTAGCCTAGCACAAAAACCAGAAGCTGACACTAAACAAACTGTGCTAAACTAAATTAGAAAATATTAAAACAGAGTCCTAGTCTACCCATCACATGCAGAGGAAGGCAAACATCAGCATTCCTTTTGCTTGCAAGATACAAACAAAAGTGACCTGCTGCAAGTCTCTACCACTGCTGAACTTGGCATAAATAGCTTGTATCTCTAGTAGGAGAGATAGGAACGAGCAAGGAATTCCGGTTGCTAGAGTCTGCACATTGATATGCAAACTAGGTGCTGCCACGGGCTCTTGGCAGGCTGATAATGAGGCCTTCAGTTTCACATGCGAACGTTCTGCTACTAAAGTCGCTTCTCACGCCCGACAGACTACCTCCTTGTTAGGACAGCCCCAGTTACAGAGCTCACCGGCCAGCTCTACCTAGCTCATACGTTTAAAAGGTACCGCTACCGATTGTTTTAACCGGTAAAACGTGAACTTAAGCCCACCCAAAGCTCACGTTCCTTTTGGGCGAGTATTGATGCACCCTGACATCCCAGCTATGGGGGAAGGAGGGCTGGGGCAGCACCGGGCAGGTGAAGGCACACGGCCTCACGGTGAGACCCGCCTAGCTCGGCCGCCCTTGGGCGGAGGCAGACGGACTAAAAGGGGCAAATGATGCTGTGGAGGGTTCCGTGCGGCCGGCGACCTGCTTCGCCAGGGCTCCTCGCCCGGGGCAGCGATGCGGACTACCCTGCCGAGCCGCAGAGCAAGAGACCGGAGCCGAACCGAGCTCACGGCAGCAGCGTCAAGTGTAACCGCTTGTCGAGCGGCAAGCTCCGGATCGAGCATCGCCGCCCGGGGTCTACCCCGGCCCCTCCCGGCCAGTTGGGGCCCGCAGCCCACTAGCCCTACCCCAGCCCCCCCGTACCTCCTGGTAGGATGCGGAGACCTCTGGTCTTAGCATGGCATCGGCGGTGAGGAACGGCCGCCGCGAGGGCCAGGAGGCAGCCCAGCCGCGCCGCACAGGACGGCAACACCGCGGCCGAACCGAGCCGTCCTGCCCGGGCAGGGCCACGCAGGCGCCGGGACCCCCCAACCCGCCCGCCGGCTCCTTCCCGCCCCGGCCGCCGCGACCTCGCCACAGCGGCGCGGGGGCTGATGGGAGGCGTAGTCCGGCGCGAGCCGCTGTAACGTAACGGCCACCGAGGCTGTGAGGAAGGGGCCGGGCGGCGGGCAGCTCCCCGCTCGGGCCTCACCTCAGCGGCGGGCAGCGAGGAGGCCCTCGGCGTGCCGGCAGTCGCTGGCAGCCGCCCCGGCCGTGACCACCCTCGTTTGCCACGTTCAGGCTGTGGGGGACGGAGCTCTAAGAGCTCGCTTAGCAATTTCTGCCCCGGCTGCCTTGCTGTAGGCGGCGTGAAACTGTCCGAGGTAGTGCTCGTCACGCACATAAAGCGGGGGTTTTTTATAAGCTTTATCTCTTCTGAAAACACAAAACTGTGCCGTGTAGTGACAGGGAAATGAGTCCTTTCTACACCACACACTTCACAACACAAACTCGAGACGGAACAAGACTGGAAAAGCCATTTAAAACAATTTTGCCAGCTCTCCCAATAATACAGCACACTATTACACCACCACGACCCCCCCTTTTTTTTTCTTAAATTACTTTTAATTTTTGCTGCTCAAGGCCGCTAGCAGAACACTGTCGTGGGTTTGGCCAAATTTACCCAAACCAGACTGACAGATGCCCCCAACCCCGACCAAAAAAAAAAAAAAAAGAGAGGGGAGGGGAAGAGATAAGGAGATTTATGACACCAAAACAACAGACTCGCTTGGCAACCAGACAAAACTTCTTCAAGGCTCCTGCGATGTCCCACCCATGCTGTGCTGGCAGCAAAGGGGAGCTCGAGGAAGATAAAAGCCAAAACCACGTAAGAGCTGACTCACGAGCCATCCATCCACAAATACCTACACAGCTATTTTTCTTCCCCAGCACGGAAGTACTTGTTAACGTTTCATCATCAAGAAAACGCATGCACAACATTTCTTTGCATTGAGATGCAATGCTCTAGTGGAGTTCTTGTCCGGGTAGATCATTTCCCTGTGCCTGAGACCCACATCTAGCGAGTTCATAACCAAGGTTTGAAGTCCTTTGTCAACAATCCTAATATACAGCTTCTCCTTTCAGAAAGAAAATATTTTAGCTCTTGTTATTCATTTTTCAGATGTCTGTCGTTCAAAGGCAGTCTCTAACTCACCCCCAGATCATTAACACTTCAGACAGATGTTGGCTGGGATTCAGCACTTGCAGCCGTCCCCTCAGGAGACACTAATAAATTATTATTTCAGAATAAAAGGTAAATCTATAATGTGATTGAGCCAAACTGGCAAATTACGTTTTTGCATATTTCCCAGAAGCACGGGTCTCTGCAGCAAGCCATGCTGGGGATGTTTGCGGGCAGAGCAACCAGGCAAATGCCAGACCTCTTTCTCAAGCATAACAGGGGCATTCAGGAGCTTTGTCCAAAGCTTTACTAAAGGTCTCTTTTCTGCTTGACATTTCCTATGTGTCTTGTGGTGTGTGGAGTTAGCAAATGGACATGATGGACAGCTGGGATGGGAAGCCCACTCTGAAGCCCAGCTATTGGTTTGGCAGCGCAGGCAAACTTCACTGCTTGCAGAGAATCACAGTAAGAACCTTGTAACCCTTCACTCCAGCAGATCAGTGCTCAGCTTCCCACACCAGAGAGCAGCCTGTGCCAGTCACCTCCCAGATGGCCACCGCAACTCTGCAGGCTTGGCCAAGCTCCCCACACGGGGATGTGGCCCATCATTTGTCATCCCCATACTGTGGTGACATGCCCTCACTCCCATGTGCTTCTCATCCTGTGCTGCTTTTGTCGTCCGGAAGAGAGCAATGGAGATGTTGCTTTGGATCAGCTACTTCAGCTCTGCTTGCACCAACGTACAGAACTGCCTTTGGACAGCCTGTGGAACAGGGTATTACCTCAGGCAACATGGAACAGGTGTCCTCCAAGGTGGGTGTATCGATTTTGTACAAGAAGAGTTTATAAACAATCTTTAATACAAAGATCAAACCCATTTCCATCTCCTATTTGCTGTCCAGATCTTTCTCTGAACTGTTCAGCTTTCACTGAACACTGTGCCAGGAGCAGAGATACCAAACAGGGATTTGAGTTACAGCAGGAAGGCTGGGTGCTGCAGCATCCAACATCCAGGCTTTAAATCTTCCAAGTCCTCACTTTCCAGCTCTACAGTGAGAGATGTGATCTGTGTGTCTAAATTGTAGCGAGTTTCTAATTCTTTTAATTCTATATAGAACCACAAACATCAAACTGCTTATTCTTCTGCCAGTCCGGAATATTTTCCCGTGCTGTATTTACAGCTCTGGGAAATCACGTCATTTGAATATTTCCTATTTAATTCTCTCCTTCCTTAGGCTAAAAATGTCAGTTTATTATTTTTAAGTCAAAAAGGCGAAAGCTACGTGTGCTGATTTTCTGCATAAACATTTCAAACAGCAAGCAGAGAAACTCCAGGAGGAGGAGGGAAAAAAACCCAACAAAGCAAACCCAGAGGAAAAAGAGGTATCTTTTCCCAGCAGCTGTAAGCCGGCTCCCCCAGCTGCAGCCCTCACCCTCTCATGGCTCTCCCCCGGCGTAGCAGTAATTTGTGTGCGCCGTGCCTTAAACTCTTCCCACCTACTTTCATTTTACCGAGGCTGCCGGGTGCGGGACCCCCGGCCCGCCCCCCGTCTGACCGGGGCCGAGCTGCGCTCGGGACTGCCCCGGCGGAGGCTGGAGGCGGAGCCGCCGTCCGCTCACGTCCCGTGTCTCTCCCCGCTCCTCCCGCCCTCTCCCGGCGGCATGGCGGCCGGTGCGGCGGGGCTGCTGCTGGCAGCCTTGCTGGGAGTCCCGCTGGCCGCGGCGGAGCGGGAGCTGCGCTTCAGGCCGGCGGCCGAGACACCCGTCCGGCTCTTCACCGAGCCCGAGCTGGCCAGATACGACGGGCAACAGGTAGGGGCGGGCGAGCGGGAGGGAGGGGGGCAGAGCCGCGGCGGGGCCGCCAGCCTCCCCAGCCGGGTCCGTATAGCCGCCGGGCCGGGGCCGGTACACCTACTGGTCAGCGTCCCGGAACCACGTTAAAACTTGGGTCTCTGCTGCTTTGCTATTCCCTCCCTCCCAGTAAATACGGGCAAATTTGTTTTTCAGGCGTTCTCGACAAGTTTGTTGGTCCGTTGAAGCTGTGTACAGACAACTAGATAGCACATTCCTATTTTATTTGTTGCCTGTTTGACAAGGTTCTCATTGAAGCCAAAGCATTTTTCTCTCAGTAACTCATTAAAGCATGTATTTAAAGAACATTTCCCCCCCATACAAGGCAATTTCAACTTTGCAGTTTTTAGCTTTGTGCGATGCAGAAATCTCAGCAGAATTTCACATTCAAAATGATAAGGTCCTATATTGATACACATTTATCTTCTGTCCTGAAATATTTGCTGGCTGACCTCAGGGTCTTCGCTAGACACTTTGAAGAAACTAACCAGCATCTGACTAAAAATACATTTTATGCATAAAAGACAAAGCAGAAGCACTGGCTTATTAAGTAAAACAGATGTCAGCAGATCAGATTTGTGTGTGTTCATGTATTTATCTGTTGTCTTAATCAAATAAAGAATGCTGTTGGCCATAGACCCTTTTATCTTGGGCAATATCCATCTGCATTAGGAATAGAAAGATGCTCTTGATCATCTTCAGGCAGACAAGTGTGCAGGTAAGAGGTGTCTTGCAAGAGAGACATGTCTTGTGGCATTTAGATTAAAAAGATTCTCTCATTCCATATGCTTAAATTCTAAAAAAATAAAAATAATAATCTCAGAGACAGTTTAAAGCACAAGCAAGAAATTTCAAGAAAGATAATGTGTATGTATGCATATACACACAAACAAGAGAAAACATACAACAGAGACTGTAATTCTCCTTTTTGTGTCCTGAGTGCTTATGGATTTCATAGGTAAAACTAATTGCTTTTTGCCTCTGTAGAAGTGATGAGGATATATTGATGGCTTTCTTTCCAGGAAGGACAGCCCATCTACCTGGCAGTGAAGGGAGTAGTATTTGATGTCACTTCTGGAAAAGGTGAGTTCACTTCTCCTCTACTGTTTGCTTTGTTTTCATGCTATTATTCAGTCATTTGTTTTTAAATATTTCCAATGTATTAGAAGCAGTTCAATTGCAGAAAAATAAACCTTTTTACTTTTTTAAAAAACTCAATTTTCTTCCTCTGATCCCTACCCCACTAATGTTTTGTCCAGAAATTACACTGTTTTGAGATTAAAGTACACATAAACAGATGGGCCAGTGTAGCCCAGTTAGCTTGGGTGCTGACAACAGAAGTGCTTCAAGGTCCCTGCCCAGACCCCTGAATCCTCACCAGATTTGGGGTCAGGCCACATGGAAGCCAGTGCCACAGCACTGTATTGCACTGGGTACGTGAACTGACCAGACAAAAGCTAACTCGGATGTACCTGCATTGCACTACACAGTATCAGCTTCACCTTTTCCTTTTGTGCTGGTGTTTGCCCTACCCATGCTGTCCAGTGGCCTGGTCAAAACACTGGAAAGAGTTGAGTCGGATTTTGAAAGGGCAGAGGGGCTAAGTAATTTTTTTCTACTTTTAAAATGTTCCTATTTCATGAGGCTTTTTGTCTCATCGTTGCACCTAAACCATTTATTTAGGTGGACAGCCGGGTTAACATGAGCCAGCAGCGTGCCCAGGCAGGCAAGAAAGCCCACAGCTTCCTGACTTTTATCAGGAATAGTGTGGCCAGCAGGAGTAGGGAAGTGATGGTGCCTCTGTACTCAGCACTGGTGAGACCTCACCTCGAGTACTGTGTTCAGTTCTGGGCCCCTCACTACAAGAAGGACATTGAAGTGCTGGAGTGTGTCCAGAGGAGAGCTACCAAGCTGGTGAGGGGTCTAAAGAACAAGTCATATGAGGAGAGGCTGAGGGAACTGGGCGTGTTTAGTTTGGAGAAGAGGAGGCTGAGGGGAGACCTTATTGCCCTCTACACCTACCTGAAAGGAGGTTGTAGAGAAGTGGGTGTGGCCTCTTCTCCCAAATGAATAATGACAGGACCAGGGGAAATGGTGTGAAGTTGCAGCAGGGGAGGTTTAGATTAGATATTAGGAAGAATTACTTTACTGAAGGAGTGATCAGGCATTGGAATGGGCTGCCCAGGGAGGTTGTGAAGTCTGCTTCTCTGGAGATATTCAAAACCCGCCTGGATGCATTCCTATGTGACCTGATGTAGGTGTTCCTGCTCTGGCAGGGGGATTGGACTAGTTGATCTTTCAAAATCCCTTCCAATCCCTGATATTCTGTGATTCTGTGATTGAGTCACCATCCCTGGAGGTATTTCAGAACCATGTAGATGCAGCACTTCAGGGCATGCTCTGGTGGCAGAGATTGTTGGGTTTTTGTGTGTGTGTATGGTTGGACTC
Source organism: Nycticryphes semicollaris (assembly GCA_013400055.1). Classification (NCBI taxonomy): domain Eukaryota; kingdom Metazoa; phylum Chordata; class Aves; order Charadriiformes; family Rostratulidae; genus Nycticryphes; species Nycticryphes semicollaris. The sequence continues at coordinate 408,213 of VXBJ01001878.1, forward strand.
TGAGGTTCTTTCCAACCATGATGATTCTGTGATTCCTGTACTTGCTGTCTTTGCCTTTCATAAGAACTACAGACATTTTAATTTGAACTCCTACTTAATCCAGATTTCCTGTAAAATGTTTGATGGAACCATGGGGATCCTGGACACTTGCCTTAATGTCATCGTAAGCAAACTAATGGCTTTTTGCTTTGTACTAAGCTTGTTAATGCAGCTTGTCTGGATGTACACGTTGGCTGATCTTCAAATCCTCAGTTAGTCTGGAGTCTACAAACCTCTCAAGAGAATGTAAAGCACAGCTCCCTAAATAATAGCAACATTTTAAGACCACAGTATAGGAGTTCAATGGTTGTATTGCATAACCCCACCCTCTGCTTTCCTTTTTTTTTTTTAAAGACTGGGATACATTATAAAAAATAGTAGTAATAAAAAGTTAGTTTTGGAAAGAAGAGTCTTAGACTTCAGTTACTCCTTTCAGTTTACTGACAAGTGTTAACAGGGTGTTGAATAGTAGAGGCTGACAATACCCTGTACACTGTCAATCCAATCACTGGATTATTTTATTTTTTTTTAATCTGACAGAATTTTATGGAAAAGGAGCCCCATACAATGCTTTGGTTGGAAAAGACTCAACAAGAGGAGTTGCAAAGATGTCTCTGGATCCAGCAGATCTTACACACGATATAGTAAGAGAATGGATTGTCAGTTTAATTCTGTTTTGCCAAGTTATATCCTTTTGAAAGATGATGAATGATAACATGAAAATACTTGTATTTATTTAAGTTGATTCACATCTTTAAAACTAAAATGCATTAATATTCTTTAAATACAGAAAATGGGTATGCATTTACTGCTCACAAAAGGTGCAGTGCTAACAGACTTGAAGAAAGTTTTCAATCTGTGGAATCAATACAATTTATGTAAGCACATAAAAGGGAAATAGCCTGCTGTTTAAAAAGATGCTTCCAAAGAGAGTAAATCACTTTCTTTGCCAATTAATTTAGTGTATCCCGTGTCAGTGACATGGCAGTGGATGCTGTCTCTGGCAGCGGGTTGTTGCTTATTTGAGGTATGATTTACTTCTGCAGGGGAAATGAGAGAAGATTAACAGTTTGTTTGACCTGAATATATTAAAGTTGTTCCAGAACTGAATTTGAAGGAATAAAAATACAGGCTATATTATCAATTTTGTTAATTGTGGTCTGCAAAATAAGCTCACAAGCTGACCCTAAGCTTTATCTTAATGAATGAAAAAGAAAAATGCATGCAAATACCTGTAATATTATTTCTTTGAGACACAACTTTCATTTCCATATTTCATTTAGACAGGACTCACAGAAGAGGAACTGCAGTCCTTGGATGATATCTTCAATAACGTTTATAAGGCCAAATATCCAATTGTTGGCTATACTTCTCGAAGAATTCTGAATGAGGATGGCAGCCCCAATCTAGACTTTAAACCTGAAGATCAGCCACACTTCAACATTAAAGATGAGTTTTGAGGAACATTTCTGTACCTAGAGAATGCCTGGGGATAGAGTATTAGATTGATTCTCTATTTTCTGGAGTTAATTACAAAACTTAGATATTATAAGTCAGTTTTCTGTTTATAAAATGTATGTGTGTGTACACACATAGTTACCATAGTGTTCTTCCTTCCAGGAAACAAAGAGATCTGTATTAGTGTCATACACTTTGGCTGTTTGCTCTGAATTATGAGAATTGTATCATATGAAGGTTCTTTCTGCTTGGATTTCTCTGCTTACAAGTGTGTAATGTACGCTTACATTCCTTAGAAGAGATAAGTAACTTTTTAATAGTTGAAACATGACTGGCCTTTTTGAAAATCCCAAGTGGTTTCCCACTCCTTGGAAAGTGTGAATGCATTATCTGGATGAGCTTACGTCAACTCTCAGTGCTTCAAGTGAGTGTAGGTTATCACATGTACAAACAGGTGTAGCAGAGGCTTACATTTTAAAAAGCATTGTGGGATTTAATATTTGATAGGTTTGAGAACACTGGATATAGAACCACTCAATCTCTTAAAATGCAGTTACTGTGGAATGTTTGTGCAAAGCCTAATAAAAAATCTTTTTTTTTCACCCCATGACACCTACTTGTTAAGACTATTATTATGTTAGTTTTGCCTAAATGACACTTTAATTTTTTAAAATAATTATAAAAGATGTCGTCTATATTGGGTTATGATGATTTCCTTCTAGCTTCCTCCACTGTTTCTCTGGCAAAACCTGGAAATGATAGCCCCCTGTTTGCCACATACTCTGGCAGCCCAAGTTAATTCTAGTAGTTCGGTATCCTGTGGATATTGTTAGCATCTTTATATTGACAATTTCAGCTCTCAATTGCTGTTAGTTGTTCTTTGTTCTTACTCTAGCTTCATTATTGCTGTTGCAATGAAGTGTGCATTCATATGTTCCTCTTCCTTTTAACCTGATAGAAAACTGCAGAGCCTGTAGAATGAAAGCAGATCCCCTTTATCGGGTTTCTCTGGCAGTCTTTCAGCAGCAAGAGGACTGTAAAAGCACACGTGTCCTGGGTTGAGGTATAACAGAACTCATTTTATTTTCAGTAATTTTACTTTTCAGTTAAGTCTCTTCTAACCACAACATATTTTTTGGACAGTGTCTGCTTGCAGAGTGATAAGATCTGATGTTCATAGTTAATACCAAGGAATGGTACACGGTGGGCCTCTTGCTTATACTTAGTGCTATAACAACCAAGGCCAGCAAACTTTATCTGCCCCGTTGGATGGCCAGAGGCAGAAGACCATAGAAGGGTCGCACCTCTGGGGAGGAGTGGACAGGACAGGTGATCCAAAACTGACCAGCAGGGTATTCCATCCCATCTGCATCGTGCTCAGTATAACCAGCTGAGGGATCAAAGAGGTCAGTCTCTTCAATGGCCGGTGTCTTAGGAGGATTCTGTCTGTTCACCTGCCTTTGATCCTGATCCATGCAGCCCTGAATCCAGTTTCTCAGACCTGTTCCATCTGTCACTGGGTCCAGTCTGGGACTTTCCCAGTGCCTGCCAGTGATGTGCTTGTCATCCTGGGAGCTTGATAGTGGTTTTGTGTATAATGTGTATATGTAATTATTTTCTTATTAATATTATTATATTTTCTTTTTATTATTGCTATTTCATTAAAGTAGTTCTAGTTTCTTTTTCAACCCTAAGTCTCTCTCTATTATTCTCTCTCTCTCTCCTATTCTGAGAGGGGTGAGAGGTTAAAAGAGAGCTTCTGTTGTTCATTTAGTGGCCTGCCCAGCCTAAACTATTGTTGCCCAACGTGGGGCATGACTGGAGCTCTGACAGATTGCCTGAATAGTTGGAATTCCAGCTTGCTCAGCTGAGAGTGTATGGGATTTTTTCCTTTGAGAGTCTTAAGGGGTTTGAAATTAAAACACACATCTCATGTCGTTCTTGAGTAAAATATATTGTGTCTTTATAGAGTTTTGTTTACAATTAGTTGATGCCATGCTGCTTAACCTTCCCTATGTGTTGTGTTATTATTTGTTTGGGCTTTTTGTTTATTTGCAGTGCTTTGGTCAGGAGTGCTGGGCAAAACATGCTATGTGGCTATTTTTTTTTACTGCAATTTAGGTTGGAATAAACTGAGCCACAACTTTACCTGCACACACCAGACATCACCTACTGGGTTTTGTTACTAATGGCATGTTTAATTTTACCTTGGGAAAGTTCACCTCTTCTTTTCATCCCAGGCTGACTCCACTAGAGCTTGGGGATTTTGAAAATGATTGCTACTTCCTCAAAACTGTGATTTTATTATTGATTCTCCTGAATGTGTTTCAGGAGCTTTATATTATACTTTGATGCAGGAGTAGGTGTTTTAAGACATGCATTACTGCTGCTGAAACCCCACAAACCACTCTGCCACCCATGCTGATGAGTATCACCACTACTCCAGCTCTGGCAAGGTCAGTTTGTTCTCCTGCCCCTTATACCAAAGACCAGCTCAAGTCAGATTACACTGGAGAGAATTCTATCAACAAAAATCCAGGAAAGGGTCCTTCTAAAGCAGATAAAAGAAAGGGTTAATCTAAAGTAGATCTGGGAGAGGGTCCTTCTCAGGCAGTGTCAATGGACCGGGATGACTTGGGAACAGAAGTAATCATTCAATCCTTCTCTAAGAAGGACTTGCAAAATCTGAGAAAGGTTTTTAGCCATTGTGAAAGTGAGACACTCACCACCTTGTTGCTCCAGTGCTGGGACAATGGGGCTGATACCATAGACTTAGACTTCACTAGGTGGTTGGGAAATCTGGCTAGAGATGGAGGCATTGGCAAGACACTTGGGAGAAAGTCACAAACTCTCAGTCTCTGGAGGCAACCTGTGTCAGCCATAAGGCACATGTATCCCTTTGACATCGAATGCTGCCTGAGGAAATGGACCACCATGGAGAAGGAATTAAGTACCTGAGAGAACTGGCTGTTCCAGAGGTGATTTATAGTGACTGGCGAGTGATTACAGACCTTGATAAAATGCCATGCCAACGAGATATGTTGCAGAAGTTTGTGTGGAGTGCACCACCAGTGTATTCCCACACATTGTCAACAATGATCTGGGGAGGATCTGATCCCGATAGCCACGTGATTTACGCTCGGCGTAACAGAGTATGACAGTAGGAAGACAGTTTCTCTCGTCCCCTCACTGTTGTGGCCGTGGAGAAAATAACTCAGAAAATCAAGAAATTATTTTAAAAATTGTTTGATAAACTGTCCAGGTTGGAGAAAAGATTCCACCCTTCCCCTGCATGGACCAGTGCTGCAGCTGTTAGCAGAAGATGCCCTCCTCCAAGAACAGCTCAAGACAGACAGAACATGCCACAAAGTGCCCTGTGATCTGCTCTCTGTGAATATGAGAAGGTGGAAAGGACAACCTACCTGTACTTGTTGTAAGTACAAACCCATGTGTTAGTAGCTACACAAATCTGATTAATAGCAGGTGCTATGCTCAATATTAGAGAGGCCCTGCCTCCAGCCAAGTAGAGGGGACAACCAAGTATATTGGACTGTGTGGATTCAATGTCCTGGTATGTTAGAACCGCAAAAGTTCCTTCTATTCATGCCACTGATGCTACGTGGAGTAAATGGGTTGCATTAATCACACAGCGGGCTCAAATAGGCAGCCCCAATGATTCGGGAATTGTAGAAGTGATCACAAACTGGCCAGAAGGCAAAGGCTGGAATGCCACCAGAAGAGATGGTGACATGTGCCGAAGAAGCTCCACTGTATAATGAACGCTCAGGCAATGAGAAGTGGTATGCTCTGTTCACTGATGGATTTTGTTGTATTGTAGGAAAACATCAAAGGTGGAAAGCTGCTGTATGGAATCCTACACGATGAATCACAGAAGTGGCTGAAGGAGAAGGTCAATTTGTAGAGATGAAAGCCATCCAGCTGGCTTTAGACAGTGCTGAAGAAAGAAAATGAGCAGTACTCTATACTGACTCATGGATTGTTGCAAACGCTGTGTGTGGGGGTGGTTAAAGCAGTGGAAGCAGAGCAACTGGCAGCACAGGTAAACCTATCTGGGCTGCTGAATTGGGGCAAGATATTGCTGACCAAACAGGGAAACTAGTCATAAAGTACATCATGTAGATGCCCATATACCCAAGAGTCAGGCCACTGAGGAACAATTAACAAGTGGATCAGGCTGCTAAAACTTTCCAAATAGATTTGGACTGGGAACATAAGGGTGAACTATTTTTAGCTTAGTGGGCCCACAGTACTTCAGGTCATCATGAAGGTCACCTTTACTGATCTTGAAGCAGGTAACTCAGCTTCTAATTGTACTAAATTTCAGGTTCATTTCAGTGAAGAAACTCTCCTGTTGTAACAGGTAACGGTGATAGAAACCCAACTGTTGTAATGCAAGATCCTTGCGAATCCAACCCATGTCTGTGAACAGAGGGAGATTCTCTAGTCCTTCCTTTCTGTTATTAAAGGCAAGAATATCACAACTGAGTGCATTTTAGAATGCAAAATGCTTCCTTTTTGTTTATTTCAGTTTGGGAACTGTAGGACTCACATTTAATGGCTTCCTAGACTATTTCTCTTGAGGTTCCCACTCAACAGAATAGTGGTAGGATAAGGCAGTTTTATGTGGGCATATATCCTTAACACGTTTTCAGTGACTGCTTTTTAAAAGTGAATTGAGAGTACCACAGTATTTCTTTCAGTGTTAATTTAATGACACCATTTTATGTCTAAGGCTGTTACTTGCCGACAGCCTGAAATTTATTTTGTTTAAAAGCAAACTGTCTGCTGTGGTTGTTTTGTTCAGTATTTGCATTTCCCTGACCTCTGTATTATTCCAGTAAAACAGGTGCCCTCACTATCTATAAATTGCACTCAAAACAAGTACACTATTTAAAGCCCTATTGTAGCCCTCCTCCTGCTCCAGACCTCCTTTGCAGAGTGAAGAATTTCTTTTCAGTTTACTTGCTGCTTTCAGAAAACATGGCCTGTGTCATTCTTTTTGCTGTGCTGCTTCTAATCTGCATCTTTGTAACTTAACATGGGTGCTTGAATGGTCTGACATTTTAATTAATTGCTGTGCCAATAATTGCCTTCCTTTAGTATTAAATACTAGTTTACTCTTTAGAATGTTAAGAATTAACAGATGGGCTCATCGCTTAGAAGATGTATAGCCTGAGTTGCTGTTTCCCACCTGGCACTCTTTTCAGTAGTGCCTCACTGTGATCCTAGTGCATTTAACTAACTGTTGTGACAGCATGGATTCTACCATCCGTGCTTTAAGAAGGACTTCTCTGATCAACAGCTGGAGCAATAGGACTAATCATATAAGCCACTAAAAATTCAATTAAAGAGGTTATGAAATGCCGCTGAAAGTATTCTGTTCATTTTTTGCAGTTGCAGAGACTGCAGTGAAATCATCCTAAGAGCATGTAAGGTGGGTTAGAAGCTGTTCATCACAGTTATTAGTTATTGCATCCTAATCTGAACAAGACCACTTGCCACAACAGAGGTGCTCCGAATCCTGTGGATTGGGTGGCTGAGATTTTTCCAAGACATAAACCAAAGCTATTTCTTTCCTAACTGTAATGTGCATGTGGACACCATTGTTTTTTGTGTTCCTTTATGAAAACAGGAGTGTTTCATTGATTTAAGTGAATCAGTTTCTTATGTAGAAAAGGTCTTGAGTTTCTTTGAAAACTGCAGCCGTATTCTTTGTGATCTGATGATATCGGCACTGAGTCCATCATAATTTAGGACTCAGTGTAAGATTATGCTTCAGACTGCACTTGTGAGACCTGCCAGACTTTCACATTTCAGTAAAAAATATAAAAGGATGATTATCTGTTGAAGTACAGTGTATTTGAATGGGAGAATCCTCAACACAGCTGTAAGTGACCTCTTTTTAACTTTCATTTGAAAACCACCATTGGGCTACATAATCAACAAATGATAGTTTGGAAAGGAATTTAATTACTGCAGTTTTTCCCTTGCAAGACTCCCAAGAACATGGAAAACTCACTTGGGTGCAAGAGAAAAGACAAGAAAAAAAAAAGGTTTAGCTGACTATTACAAATGTATTCTGTCTCTTTTATAGATAAATATATTTATCGGAAATGTGTGCAATGTAGTTTGCATTGGCTAAAGAGAAAAGAGAAGAGATGTGAAAAGTTTCATATAGGAAGTCCAACACTAATTTTTCAGCTGATCTGGTTGAACTGAAAGGAAAAAAATTCCAAAAAACTTCTGACTACTGCTGTGAGTGAAAAACTGCCATTCAGTAGGATTCAGCTGCACATCTGTAAAATATGCTAAGTAGTTCCATTCAGTATTTGCGTATTTTCAGATGAACTCTGGGTATTCTCTGGGATATTTTGAAATCCCCAGAACCAACGTAAATGCTGACAGTCTTACACTTTGTTATTCATCATCCATTTATGCTTTCTCTTAATGTTTTTCTGTCCATACAAGACACAATATGCAAGCCATGCAACTTATATGACAAATCCATGCACAATGAGTAATATTCAGATAAAGTAAAGTACACACGAACCTGTAACCTGAAAGCCACTATTTCATGGCATACAGAATGGCTATTTTCAAAAAAAAATTGGTCCTTGTCTGTGAATGCTTTGATTTAGACAAACAAAAAACCACTTAGCTTTTAGATTTGCAGTAATTACTTCATTCAGAGCCCTATGTGTGAATGCTCAGTCTCTCTGACTGCTTTGACATAAAAATCAGTCCTATATCAAAAAGCTGATCTTTTTTTTTCCCCCATTCCATTCAATCAGAGTCTGAAAAAATCCAGTGTTATGAGAGGTGGGTATTGCTGCTAGTGGTACTGTAATGGCATAGGCATGATTTTGATCTCGCTCTGACCAAAATTGTTTAACCCAGAAAACAGAATACGTAGGAAATGAGAAATTTTAGTGTGCTATCGGGATGATTTATACTGGTAAGGTAGATTTGGCAGAGCAGTAGATGCAGGGCTGATTACAGACAGCGTGTCCTAATTTTGCTTCTGTTAAATACCGTCAATGATAACAATGTAAACTTGTACCTTTACCCATCTGTTAGTCTTTACATAACACCTTTCGTTTGGGATTTTTTCTTCCTGTTCAGGAGAAGGTGAGAGTTCTAATTTACTTGTTTACAAAAGTTAAGCTTAGATCTTCCTGGCTTGGGTTATCTGTTGACAAGAAATCCAAAATAACAGAAACCAAGATGGATGTTCTGTGAAAAATAGAGCTTGTGCACCTGGATGAACTGCAGAGACACAGGAAGTATTCTTGAATAAACAATTCCTGTTACTGTTTCCCATAGGTTATTTGTAGCTGTTGCAATCAAAAATTCTGCACTGTTAACGAATATTCAGATTACTGTGTTCTGCAGTCTTGATGTGATACGTTACTTTGCTGAGAAGTGAAAAGTTTAGAAGAATCTAAGCCCTCCAAGAAAATGCAAAATATGACATCATTTTCCCTCAAATTAATTAAACCCCTCTGAAAAAGGAAGAGAAATTGATGTCCCATTGTCCATATTTTACCTTCCAGATTTTGCTGCAAGTTTTCTTGTATTGTGCAAAGGCAGCAGATAAAGCAGAGACTTGGATCTAACCCTCGCATTGTGAAAATTTAAGCCCACTTCTTGGCATATCTACTTGGGCTTCAGATATTATGACAACACAGAAAACAGACCGATGACTGCCACATGAACTGAATCCAAACAGGCCTAAGCTTGTAGGAATGTTTGAACGTGGGGCTGAACTTAAAGCCTCACACTCTTTTGTGCACAACAATCTTTGAATGAAAAAAAGCCCTTATAGGTAGCATTTGTTTCAGCCAGTAGAGGAAAGGGAATTTTCGTTTCTGGCGCTCCTGCAGATAGAATTACATGATGATTGAAGTGAAAATTTCCCTGTGCCTAGTTCTAAGCTCCTTTGCAGAGATACTAAAATGAGTTGTGTTGGATATGCAGAGCTTAGTTACCAAGCAATTAACTGCCTGGAGGATAACTTTCTAGATGAAACTGATAACTGGTTCAAAATAGCTGTGGCAGATCAAGAGTATCCTAGTTTGCTCTTCTGGTAATGATTACAGATAAGGGGTAGTTAACTTATTTATTATGTTTAACCCTTTATTAATTGCTATGTTTGAGCAAAGCTCCTAAAAACATCTCATTAAAAAGAATAAATATTGCTCTACAAAAAGCAAAGTGTTCATTTTGAACTGCAGAACTGTGCAGCTGTTCATCAGACCTAAGTACACTTACAGCAAAAATGTTAATTGAAGGAATACACATTTAAATTGAGATTATATTCTTAGGTAATGTGTCTGTGTCCTACATTATACCTGGAAGCGTGTCAAGAATATCACTGATTTCCCCCTCTTTATTGTTTAACCATGCTCTGTACTTTGCAGTAGTTGTGCAATACTTTTTAAGAACAGGACAGTAAGACTTTCAAGGCATTTGTGATGTATTTTCATGTTACAGAACGATAAACATACGTGTATGTCTGAGATACACAACAAACGGATCTAGCAATTTAGACAAAAGCAACAGCCTTACAGTCTAAAACATGTTCTATTCCATGCATTTCTTAAACTGAACAGGCCAGAAATAATGCCCTGCACTTTTGATGTCTGACACAACAAAAATGGCAGATCGAAATGAAATGATGATAGCAGCTTAGCGGGATATCTGAAAAGATCTCAGTATTAGTGTGCAAAAGACCAACCTATCAATTTTCGTGAACTTAAAGAGAACACATGCTTAGGAGGCATGTATCAGTATGCCCCGAGACTCTATGATTCTACATATTAAATATTACAAGTGTCTCTGAATTGCTGCTGCCAAGGGTGAATACTTCTTCTGTTCTCTGAATGGTCTCCTTTGAGTTTGGCAAGTCTTGGAGCTGGAACTAACAGCCTGCTGAAAGATTTCTATGTGAAGAAGCAGCGTATCAATGGAATATAACAATCCGAGTCAGGGAGAAGAAAGGTGAGTGAAATTCTACTTACAGCAAGCAGCAGGTGATTATAAATCACTCACAGGAGAGTACAGTTTCAGAAGAGGTGAAACCTGCTGATACACTCAGAGGAAAGGTTGAACTTGAGAATGGAAAAGTGTGACATCCTCCTTGGATACAGTTCTGGGAAAATCAGTATGAATTAAACAGTTCGTCACTGCTGGCTCCTTGCTTGACATTCTCAGTCTCTTTCCCCCCAAAATACTGATGCCTTTTGCTTTGATACCTTGCAGGTGCCTGCATTCATAGAAAATGAGGCTGCTACTATTCGGTCCATAACTTAGCAATTTTTTTCTCATTTTGTCTTTAAACGATGCCCATTCTAGTTTAACAGAGAAGGCTGGAGTTTTGCTGCTTTCCGAAGCTGTAGCTTTAATTTCCTCACTCCAAAGAGGTATCACTTTGTGGTGCTTCCTCTTTCAGCTGAAGTGAGTATATTTTACCCATGTTCACCTGGGTTTGTAATGACCCCAACATTATTTGTGGATAAGCCACTTAAAGTCTTTGTATAAAAGGTGTTTCACAATGTTGTGGAGAGTTTTAATAATACATTCAAAATATGCAAAGTGAAGGTGCAGCTGGAAGCTAGAGGTAAACATTTCATCCACTGGGCTTAACTAGTTTATGATAAAACAGACTGGAGGTGTCAAGAAATGAGCCTCTAATCCCCAAACAACTGTTTGTACCCTTTGCAGACTAAGATGCCTTAACCTGAACTTCCCTAAATACCTAAAGGAGCTTTTCAGCTTGAAACAAGCAGTATAATCTTAAACAAGATTTTATCTGAATAATTATGTTAGCTGTATGTGCTTCACAAAGTAATATATCTTTACCAGAAACTTTAATACATAGAGAAATAGCTACAAACTATTATTCCACAGCACTGTAGCTCAACTTGCTGCACATCCTCTCTGTCAGAGAGCATGCATGTAAATTCCTTATGGTACTGTGAAAATACAAATACGAGCCAGTATAAGTCTCTTAAATGTATCTGGTTTATGTTACCCTTAAAAAAATCACTCCCATTCCACGAGGCTGTTTGATTTAACAACAACAGAAATAAATCAGGGCTTGTCCTGATACTAGCTGAAAAATTATCTCGCTGAATGTGTTTTCTTCTCAGCTGGGAACCTGCTGGCTGCTTCTATTTCTGATTGCACACACTGTTCATAGTCACGAAATACCACTGAAATAACCACATCAATTATTTACATAAATACTTCTACAGTTCCACTCTTAAAAACGTTTTCTGTTCTTAATGCAATTGAATTGAAAACAAAGACAGCTAGCACCATATGACTAGAGAGGCCTCCATGCGCCACTGGAAAGCACTTCTTGATTTACAGACAGGGTTTGGAAAGCCAAATGAATTCTGCAGAATATTTCTGTAAAAACAGTACTCTTCATAACTTCCTCTAACTGGACAGTCCTTTCATTTATATCTTTTTTCCATCAACTCATTTAGACTGATTCATCGCACCTAAAAATAATTTAGATTTACTTCATCTTTTTTGTACTCAGAACCACAAAATGGATCATGCCTACATGCAGTTATCTGAGAAAACCTACTCTGTTATTTCATCTCATTCCTTTTGGTGTCTGAAAAATCACTGAACCACATGTGAAGTTGGCACAACTTTACATAACCATAAAAGTCACGAGAGTTATGAGCATGTTATACAGTGTAACCAGGATTACTGTCTAGGCCACAGAGAGTGTCTCACCTTGTCTCACCTTTAGATAAACAACCAGAAACACAGCACGACTGCAGTGCTGTGAATGGAATCATCCCAGATCTATGTTGGGGTTACTTCAAATAAATCCAAGCTTCTTGAATTTTGATTTTTTCCATGCAGCAGGAGCTAGCTTACACCACTGGAGCTGAAGGAGGACTTCTGAATAACAAGCTCTTATCCTGTCTGGGACAAATCACAAGAAGGAGACAAACCCAACTATGGTTTCTTATTCTGTACCATGAAATGTGGTCTTTTTGGAGAGGAAAAAAAAAACCCAAACAACAAAAAAGGGATTAGAGAAACTTCAGAGGAAGAAGTGGGATGATAGCTCTGTGGTGTGCAACTGTTACAGACTTACCACCCATACACATTTTTAGCAAGTACAAAGCTCAAAAATATTCTGGAACACTTCATACAAGGGAGAACAGCACACATGTAATTTACCTGTTATTTATCTGCTTCAGAAAACAGATTTCTGCTTCAAGCTATAAATCATTAAGGCCTCTAACTTTCAAACAGTGCATCACAAATTGGCTTTCCGGTTTTAAAAATCATCCTAATGTGCCTCAGCACTGTTTTCTTTCAAGAAAGCCTACAGAGAGCCAGCTGTCTGAGCTGGTTGTGTTGCTACATAAGATTTGTGCATAAGTGTCTCTCTGGGAGTTTTGTTTTGGTTCTATCATTTAATATTCATGACAATCATCATTAAATCTGCCAGCTGAGCCATCTTAGCATCCTGCCTCCAGACAAAGTCAAAAGTTTATTCCTAGCCCACACAGCTCCTTGAAGCCTACATTTCCACATTACAGGCCATTTAGTCTTGGAATTCTTATGTTTAAACTAACAGGAAGAATTTAAAAAAAAAAAAAAAGAAAGAAAGGAAAAAAAATCCTCCCCAAAACACAACTGCTAGGGAAAAGATAAAGCAAAACCATGAGGGTGTTCAGTGCTCCTAGTTAGCAATGACATGGTTAAGCAATTAATCTGATCATTCCAGCCCATACACCGAGGCTTTGGGATCACTGACAATTCAAATGTGTCCATTAATAATAAAATGTGATGGGGCAAAAAGGGAGGGGAAAATTCCTTGCTTTTAAGCTCCATGGAGTAAACCGTGCCACCTTAAAATTACTTGCAGGCTGCTGCATATCTGTCAAAATAATATAAATATTAGGAGCAGTAAATAATTTCAGTGTCACTAAGAAGAAATATATTCATGCTAAAAGCAAATTCTGTAATTACATTATGATTTTAATGTACATATTTTTTCATCAAGAACGTCAGAATAATCAAGTGATGATTAACACTCTAGACAATTCAATTATACAACATGCAGAGAAATCCAAGGGATGCTGTTTCAGCTTTCCAAATCGGACAGAACAAAATATACAGCAAATCCATTCCTGCCAATGTGGAGCAAACAAAAAAGCTGTTGGAGAATCAAGAAAAGGACAGTGACACAAGGAGGAAGGAGCGATCGGAGGAAGAACAAGAATAAGAGTACAGAAAGAACTCCAAAATTAAGCAAGAGAGAAGTAATTGAATTTTTGCTGCTGACAGCCACAGCAGAGTAAGAGAAGACCAGAGCCAGCCTAACTGCATGGCTGCTTCCTGCCTCGTTATTTCAGACCAGAGCAGCAGGGAAAGAAGATACAAACATTTTAAAGACAGAGCTGTTGGGGATTAAGGTGGTGGGGTTTTTTTATATTGAAACTAGGGATTAGAAGAAATTATGTTGATTACTGTTTTCTAAGTTTCTATGATGGTTTTTGTTGAATGAAGGGGGAGAGGCTTACTTGTTGCCTGAAGGAGAAAACCTGTAGATTTTTCATTATTGTACACTACACCCTGTGATGGAGCATCAGGGATGTGTTTGTCAAAAAAGAGCAGTTGAGGGAATTAAGAGCTCACTCTTAAGTCAAGACTCTGACATGTTATCATCTTTTTTAAGGAGGCATAAATTTTCTAGAGGGAACCAGTCTCCCAGCCGTGTTGCTAGTAACAATATACTTTTAGAATTACCTTTCAAAAATAAAGATTTTGATACAAACTCCCACTTAAAAGTTTAGATAACAGATTTCTAAAACTTGCCACTGGATAAGCAAATTTATGAATGCTTACCCCCCGCTGACAAATAATTCAGGAGACCTGAGAAATGTGAAATACAAGTATCTAACACAACGAACAGCTGTCTACACATAAAATGAATTTACCAAAACCAGGAACAGTAAAGAAGAGTAGGGCAGGGGCCTCTTACTTTCTGTCTAATGACAAATGGGGATGCAGATATCCCAAATTACATCACAGTTCACCTGCACTTTCTGGGTAGAACCAGCTTGGTTGTGATGGGGAGAGTACCAGCAGCTTTCACCAGACCATTCCTATGCCATAAACCAGCACTGCTCAGGCTTGTTTCAGTCTCCAGCTGCCTTCTGTAAAATCAACCCTACTGCATTTAGGCTGCTTTAAGGCTCTAGCAGTGGAAAGTTCACCAGGACTGAGAGGGGATCTTATCAGTGCTTCTAAATATCTTCAGGCAGTGTCAAGGGGATGGGGGCCAGGCTCTTCTCAGTGGTGCTCAGCGACAGGACAAGGGGCATTGGACACAAGCTGGAACACAGGAAGTTCTGTCTGAATATGCATTAAAGCTTCTTTACTTTGAGGGTGCCAGAGCACTGAACAGGCTGCCCAGAGCAGTTGTGGAATCTCCTTCTCTGTAGATATTAAAATTTCACCTGGATGTGTTCCTGTCCAACCTGCTTTGGCAGGGGGGGTTGGACTAGATGATCACTGAAGGTCCCTTCCAATCCCTGCAATTCTGTGATTCTGTGACTCAAAGCCTGTTATGAAATCCTAACAGGAAAACCCAGTTGTCTAGCATCACTTTCCATACTTCACTTGTTCTTTCATACACATGATTCTATGAGCTATCTAATAATGATCTGTCCCCCATCAAAGAGGGGGGGTGGGGGTGGGGGGTGACCAGCAGTTGGGTTTTCCTGCGTCTCTAAGGGACAGAAAGTGATATTGTTTTCTCTAAGTATGACTGTTATGAGGCTTATACACTTTACCAAGTTTATGCAGAAAATAATGATTTCGTATCTTTAGTAAAAGCTGCTTACTAAGACTGGTATGTGCCTTAACACCATTAAAATCAAGGGAAAAAAAAGACAGTGGCAGCTCCTGCCGCATACCAAATAGCAACTCAATACAAGAAAATTTTTTTTTCCTTAGACTCCTTTCTGGAAGCCACTTTTTGAAAGATTTCATATTTTCTTCAAAGCCAGCCCAAAGTATGGCTTTATGATGATGTGGCATAGCTGTTGCATTTAAAAATAATTTAAAAAAGCGTGTCTTTAGACTGTTTTGATCTCCTTATAGTCACAAGCTATGCTTAATATTGTTTATTTTCTATAATTTGTTAGATCATGTTTTACCCTCAAGTACATTTTATTTAAGTACTGCTTTACCCACAGTTGATTCAAAACAGCTAAAGGAAGTAGGAACAGGACAGCAAAGTATGCAATAATAGGTAACAGGCCTAGAGAAAAAAGTTTACAGAAAGTTTTAGTTCAGAGTGTAGCTATTTCTGTATAAGCAGAAATCACCTACAGGCAATTTTCCTTTTTTTTTTTTTTTTTTTTTTTAGGAGCGTATTAACTTTGGTATTTACAAAACCATTAAGCTGTTCCTTTGGAAATAACCATAGCAAATGCTGCTTAAGGTAGTTATGAAGCAGGGGTATTTTTCTCTAGGAAAAAAAGAAATTCTTTTCTTGTAAATGTACCATCAAGACAACTACAAGAACAATCAAAGTTTGCTTCACATTTCAGTCCACTTTTTCCAGGAACTCCCCACCAGGAAACTTTATTAAATTTAATAGTGAATTTAATTTAGAAAATAGTTCTGTTTTCACTGTATTTTTCCTCCCCCAGTGTTTTCCTAGATGGATGCTTTCATAACAGTTTCTTTGGTTTGCTTTGTTTCTATGCAACTTGAAATCATAAAGCAATTTTCAACCAGTGTACATCAATAGAAATAAAGAGCTCCAACTGAGCTATGCTAATTTTCACTGGTTTAGAATCCAGTCCCCCCTCCTTTCCCTGGACCACAATAGCCTCCTACATTATCAGCTTTGATGTTTTCTACGGTGCTCAGAAACCTATATATTTTATGTTATTTAGATTAAGAGCCAAAAAAAGACCTCTCTAATTAAGAACTTAATTACAGATCCACTTTTCTTCCATAATTCTTGAATTAGACTTTGCTTTTGACTAAAAATACTCTGGACATTCAGAGCTCTGTACTACACTCATCTGTGGACATTATTATCCCTTTCCCTTCATGTCTTCTTTTGCAGAGTTTTAATAGATCCACAATACCAGGAGCTCTGGCAACACTAGCACAAGATACAGAATAGGATAATTAACAATGAAGCGATCGCTAAATCTACCTGATAGCTCTAAAAAGATACCATACATTATGATGATGCTTATTTTTGAGTTTGATGGGGGGAAAAAACCCCCAAACATCCCCTGAAAAAACCCTCTAAGCAAAACTCTTTCTAATTGCATGCTAATTTACAAAATTAAATAACTCTCCAGGGGTTTCACTGGCAGTCTGAGATAACAGCCATACAATCTGGCTCTTGCATTAAATATCCCCTTCTGATTATTGTTTTTAGACACAATCAGGATTAGGCAAAGATCTTTCACAACACTAACCCAGAAAAATCCAGAAGGCGTAGAGGCCTTAAAATATTCAGCACAGCAAAATGCAGGTTTGTCTGCCCTGGACTTTAAGAACATGGCAATGAACACACTCCCCATTTAAGGCTTGGTTTAGAGTCCTAAACCACACTTCTGATATTCTTAAAATTTCATTGCATGAGACAAAGACAGCAAAAATTCTTGGACAACGAAATGCTGTTTAGGTCCTGTAAAAAGAAGGGAAACTCAAAAGATTTTATAACATCTATATGGTAATAGATTGGTTGATAACCCCACGTTTTACAAAGAAGTGAGAAGCATACTTCCCCTGCCTGTTTTCTTTAAAGGCTACAAGCGAAAACCAACTGGAAACAGTGGAATGAAACCGATTTCTAGTCCTAGAGAGGCAAATGGGTTGAATCATAACTGGCATAAAACAGGAGATGCAAATAGGCATCACCTCTCAAGCACCAGCCTCAGGATAGGCAAAAAAATTTAAATATATCTGAGCCATGTGGATGTGAACATAAAGGTGTGTACAATTTTAGCAAAACAGTCTAAGTGACCCAGTCAGAAATGCTACATACGCCGGCAACAGCCCCTCCTCTGCCCCCGACAGTGAAACACTTTGTAGAATGATCCCGAATTCCCACAAAGAGAGAAAAGAGAGAGTTTTCCGAGTGCAGTGCTGATTGCAAAGAGAGGGTTGGGTTACTGCCAAAGAGCTGTTTCCTATTGTCTTTTTTCCTGTTACAGTCAAGGAAACAGGACCTCAGCTTAATCCCACTTTGATTACAAAGAATGTACACAAAGATATATCACTTAATATCAACATTTTTGACAGAAATAAACTAGAGAGGCTTAAATACTGGCCAACCATTAAAGCAAAATGTTATGTAACTTCTTTCATGTATACTGAGATACAGAAAAAAAATCCAGCAAAAATTCTGAAAGATGTCAGATTTTAAGCACTCAGAATTTTTAACCTAAGTTGGTTTTAACTTAAAGAATTAAAAAATTATTATCAATATAAGGAAACATACTGTCTTCACAACATACAGATGAAACTCTTTCTGAAAAATAGTGTGGAGAATTGCAGAATGGAAAAAATATCTAGTTCTCATGTTACCTTGAAACTTAAAGATCTCTCTTACATTCCTCCTTAACTCCAAATTTCCATAGTATCCTAGCTAAATTACTGGAATCTTAAATCCTCACCTTCATAGGTCCTTCTGAAATCGCTGCCTGAGGCTTTACTTTGTTCTTTCCTATATTTCAGATCACTAAAAGCTATGTGCTATGAAGCAATATGAAACTCTGATTCCACACAAGTCAGGGACCTCAAAGTTCTCAACCTCAAAAGGATTTCTTAAGCATTCATTTATTTTTGATGCATCAAACAAAAAAGAGCTAATAATGTGCATGCAGAAAGATTTCCACTGCTTAAGCAATGAAACTGAGCAAAACAAAGATCTGATCCTGTACCCTTGACTCAGGTAACCAAAAGTCTGTCTGAATGTTTATTTTTCCAAAATAGGATTTCATAGGAAGACCTGAATGTGTCTCTCTTAATTCTGTTTTATAATAGAGAAATAAATAGAAAGTGCAGACTTTTCCAGAAAAAGGAAACCTGTTTCTTGTCTAGCTAAGGTTACTACCAGCTTCAACTGACCTGAGCCAGAAACCCCTGGCAAGAAGAAAGACAAGGTACCTGGTGCATTTCCACTATATGGAGGTGACTGGTCTCATATCACTTCAGTCAGCTGGGCAGCACTGGGCAGCTGACTTTCCATACTGAACCATCTATGTTTCTGAGATGTAGGTTTTTCACTCTGAAAGGCCAGTTCTCATTCACAAAAGCAGAACAAGAGAGACATCCAGCGGCTGGACCATTTAAGTGTATTTTTAAACCCGACTAGAGAAACTCAGCAGTGTTCTTGCCTATTCCATGTTTTTGTGTGTATAAAGAGCCATTTATGTGACAACTATCAGACATACAGAGACAGAGAAAAAAATATTCCAGTGGCTGAAGCACTAACTCACACCTCTGCTGTATATTTATTCTGCAACCTACAGATTTGCTCACTGTGTACTCCAGGCTCCAGCCATAGTTCTGTCTTTTTCTCTTAAGCATAACTTCGTTATTTTGATTCTCAACTCATGTGAATTGGTATAGGTCTACTAACTTTCCACGGAGTTATAATGGTTTGTGTCAACCCAGAATCTCAATCTAACTGTTTTGCCATTTGAGCATGTACTTTTCACATCTACTGTCTTCTACTCAAGTATTTTCTATAACCTTAACTCTATTTGTACTACTTATTTTTATCTGCATAGTAAGTAGACTTGCTAGTCATTACTGATATAAAATTCAAGAGAATCAGTGGTAAATTCTGGCATCAAGTGGTTTGATCTTCATGCAAGGGAAGGGAGGAAAAGATTAAATTTATTAATATGAATTAGTAGTATCTACAGTATTCGTTATTAAAAAAAATCCCTACCTTTACTGTGACATCCAAACTATTTCTTGTATATAAAAATACAGCTTATTTGGAAATACAAATCAGCACAAAAGGGCTTAGAAACTCCAGAATCTGAAGACCAGATGAATAAATCGAAGGGAAATATAAGGATAAACTTTTTGACAAAGTAGTAGCAGTAATAATTCAGAAGTAGTTAATTTGAAAAAAATCTACTGCTATATGTTACATAATTCATTTATAAAGGGGGGTGACCCTTACAAACCTGAAAGGTCTGTATGAAAAGTTCTACTAAGAGAGTAAAGAGTAGGTTAATTCTTCCATATTTAGTGAATAATTGGAGGCAGACAATTGCTGACTTCACTCACAATAATGTAGGAGGAGGTGCTAAGAATACAGTTAAGGGCTATGAGCAAATTTCCCGGCTTCTAAAGAAAAAACTGCGTGCAGCCAATGGGGTAAAAAAAAAAGATAACATGATGTGATCACCCCAGATCAGCAGGATATGCTACTTATGAAAAAACTGACATACCCAGTATGAGAAGACACTTCGTTCCTTTCCTACCACACACACCTATGGAAAACCCATCACACATAAGCCGAACAACATATCAAGCTGCAATAGAGTTATTCCTAGTATATATTAAAAAAGCCCACAACAAAACAAACAGAAGGTGGCTCAAGTCTTTTGCTGTGCCCTCTGCTAAAATATTTCACTCTACTGTGCACTTCCTTGCAAGTTTTTTTAACTATGCTGCTACATAAACACTCGTCCCAAACTGAAAACAANCCACAAGGCACATCTTACTGCTGCTTAGTAAGAATTGCTTGGTATAACTTTCACACCAACATTAATTTTGTGTTTGAATTAAGTAGAACATTTCTTGACTACTAAATGTCCACATTTCAGTTGCTAACATCATCAGAATCTACTTTCAGAAAGACTGTAAATCAATATATTTGTAGGCTTCCAGATACACCCTACTATGACTGAAAAATGAGAGCAAACAATTTTCCCTTATGATTTCAGGTCATATTTGATGTCACTGGAAAGCCAGACAGGCTCCATTGAAGCAACAGACATGTATGAATAGCAATTGAAAACTGAAATCAGAGTCTCAGATTCTGAAAATCAAGCGCAGCCTCTTTACCAATAACCTTTGGACAAGGACCCAATTCTTTAAATATTTTATCAAAACTGCTCTCCTTGTGTTTTTAAAGGACGTATCTAAGCAAGGCAGAGCAGATGACATTTGGAGATTCAACATGAGGTAGACTTATTTTTTGATTTGAAATATTTTTTAAAAGAGGTTGTATCTTGGGCTTGCTGCAAGGCGGAGTTGTTTGTGTTGTCTCACCTTCGGAAACTACCTCAGTGCCCCTGTGGGGCGCCCCCCAGTCAGCAAATCCCCCTTCCCCCAGGCAGTAGAAAATACCTGATGGAGGAGCTTATAGTCTCTCTGCTGACTATACACTTGAGGGCTATTTGGTTTCAATGTTATGCTCTGTGTTTCTAAGTGATCAAACAATAACAGCTGTTGGTGAACATCATCCACAATTCATTTATCCAGGTGGAGGTCCGGGGCACTGATGTGCGATGTACAGCTTCATCTCCAGCCTCATGAGCAGCAGCAAGCCCACTGTCAGCAAGCCTCACTCCTTGGCCAGTCTGGGGAGGGATGCTGCATTGAATTAACGTTGTTAGCCAACTCCAGGGCCTCATGTGGTGGTGGACCATGCAGGTGGTGAACTATACATGCATTGAAGTCTAAGGGATGCTTCAGCGTCTTAAAAACTTGTATGTCAGAAAGCTGTTACATACAAAGCAAGCCATCCAAGCAAACAGCAAGCACAGAAGAATGTGGCTTGTCTGGCAAATCACAGAGCTTTCATTACTATACTTTCCTCCACAGCAAATCATTCACTGATGCCTTTATAACAATACTTTGTAACACAGTGAGCTACAGCCCATCTAGCATCCATCTCCCACCCCTCAAATTAGCTTTGATCAGTGTTAACCATCCAGTTGAAATGACCCAAGTTGAAGATACATCCATCTGTCGAGTCCTGAATGGTGTCCTCGGAAAACAGAGAGACAAAACCACTTCAACTTCAAAGCATTTAAAGGCAAATCCCGAGCTTTTTGCCCATTCACAAACGAAAACTGCCATCTTCCACATGGGCATAAGGAGATGACAAATCTAGCACATGTTTTAAGATCCAGTCTAGTATATGTCAGAATAACACCGCAGCAATGCTTTGGATCTTGTTAGGTAACAATTTGGTAACAAAACATGAAGTACTTGTGTATACCAACCCTGGCACTAGCACTGCAGGTCAAGGTCATGCAGTTCAACGAGGTATTCAGGACACATCTTGCATGAGGCAGCTTTGTCTACAGGCAGACTTCAGGTGAACGTTAAGTGATGCCCAAATGGCAACTGAAATCCTAGTGATGTCCTGATGGCCACAGGAAAATTAGTGTTCATGGCTAAACAAACAAAACCAGACTGCTCAGAGACGCAATTACTAGTCAGCAGCAGCTCCTTCTGGAATGTATATAGATGAAAACTTTTCCCAGAGTTAACAGCAACCTGAATGCCGATTTTTCTTTTGTACAATGACACCTTCCCATCAGTCTGGATTCATGAAAAGCATTAAGTCTTACCTAATTGATGTGCTCTGGACATCTAAAGTCCCTCAGGTTACTGCTATGTTGGTGGAAAAAAAGTTACACTGGCTGGACGTGAAGCTTGGTTTCTCATGACATTCTTTCTTTCTATACTTACTCCTGTGAAAGAGTGCAGAAAAATGCATATGAGTTTTCTTCTATTAGAAGGGTTTTTAATTATCAACAGGGTAGTTGGTAGAATTTTTACCTGTATATCATTAGTTAGATGGATACCAGACAGTAACCTACCTTAAATTATTATTACTTTTGAGTTATCTCAAAAGATTTTTTTTTTTTTATTTTAAAGGTTAACTCAACAGGTGGCTAACACTAACTAATCAATGATTTAATCATGTAGGTCTAAAAATATTAACAAAATATATTTGAATATATATATGATAAAGAAAGGAAAATAAGCATTTAAAATTCGATGTTTTTTTTCTTTTTTCTTGCTTTGGAGTCTGTGATACTAGGTAAGAACTCACTGAAAAACAAATAGCTTAAAATGGTGATCTACATATGACAAGAGTTCACCCTAATTTTATGCAAATGTATAAAAAATACCACTCTTGAGACAGGATCCTCTCAAAGAGTTTGGTCCTATAGTAACAGGCAATGTACTACTGTTTTTCACACAGCATATTGTTTGCATTGAGAATCTTGTTTCCATCAACAGTCCTCAAACACTGTGATGAAGTAGCTATTTTTGTCATGCCTGTCTCCATACAGGAATTGGTATGGAAAAAAGTTATCCAAAGTTTTGTTAACAGTTCACAGTTGAAACAGAGCACTAACTCGTATCCCTCTACTCGATGTTTTGTACTCCTCCAACAAATATTCTTCCACCACTGTAAGTTCAAGGAACAACACAGAAGAATGGCTGAAGCAGCCAACCTATACTTCAAACTAAATCTGAAACTGAATTCTTTTGGCAAAGCATCGCTGCCACAGTTCACATCAACTTTGTTATAAAGTTTCTCCGTTAAGAACTTCATCCTAAATGTTTTTGCTACTAGGCAATCTTTTCAAAGCAAGATGTTTCTTCAAGGACAGTATTAACGTGTGAATAACGTAGAAAAGGAAGTGCCTGGAAGCAATCTGCTTTTGAGGGAAGGCTGCGCTCAGAGGATGTTACCACCAGAGGACAGTATAATGTAGCCTCCTGGACATACTGCATCTGGTAGAGAAGACTCCCGGTTTCAACTGTCTTTAGAAACTTGACAACCTCAAGATAGAGAACTCCGTGTAGTAAAGTGAGGAGACACAAAAAGTGGCACATTACTGATGCTTACTTACATAGGCAGGAGCATCAACATAGAGCCACCTCTATGATAACCTTGGGTGTGAGGCACAGTTGCAAGCAACAGGCAGAGCTGACGGGGTGTCTTTTCTTTGTCCACCTGGCAGTTACAGAGAAGCCTTCAAGACTCTTAATGCCACTACATAGCACAAATCCTAAAATGCTCTTCCCTTTTTACTGGTCCTCTTACTCCGGCAAAATGGCATCAACTGTGATGGGAAAGTTGCCCAAGTGAGAACTGAATAAAAACTGGAATAAGGCTTCAAGCAGTTGACCTGTTAAAAGACTACACATGGAACTGAAGGGAGCAATGAGTTTTTATAATAAAATTAATAAACAAAACGTCCAGGGATAATTATTGTTCTTTATTCTTTAATATCACTACCTTCTTGTGTCATAGGACACAACTCTGATCCCATTTCGGTTTCTGAACTGAGTCACTGACTTCAATGTGCAGACTCCTCTCAATTTCTGACCCTGAGATGAGCCTCTTCCCTCAGGGCCCAGGTGAAGTGAGCTCCACAACACCAAAGAGGTTTAGCAGGTTATCTGTCTACACTGCACAAGGGCAGTGCTGTGTACTTTGGCAATAACAGCACCAGAAGAACTTAGGACTGGAATAAGAGAGGTGATACAGGTGAGTGTGGTCTAAGGTGTGCAGTGAGAGATGCATGCAGACATACAGCAGAATTTGGTTGTCTCACGTTAGCATTATTTAATGACCCAATTAGCCAACATTAACGAAAAATAAATACCACAGAAACATAACACACAACTATGGAAATAAGCAAAACAAGTTGTCAGAAGGAACAGTCCCTTGTAAAGACTATTTGGGCAGTGGCCTGAAGTGAGGAGAGTTATTTATTTATTCCATGCTTTGACTGAGACCAGGCTGTGATCTTGGACACTCTACTACAATCACCTATGTCTATCTTTCTGTGTGAGAAACGAGACGGTGCTTACTTAGCTGTGAGAACTGTACCACACAAGAACTGGACGAAGAGCAACATATTACACCTGGAAAAAGGAAGGCAAGGAACCCCTGTACCTGAGGGAAAGCTATGAGATACACAAGAGTGTGCAGCCACTGCAGTCCAGGAGGGCTGATTTACAGCACAAGGAATGGCAGATTTGAGTTGAATACCTGGAAGAGACATACATGTGTGCAGCAGAACAGGCCATTTGCAGCATCTCCTGTAGCAGCAGGGCCCAGGGCACATGGAGAAAAGGACAATGCGGGGACTGCACTGAGGCACAGTATCATACAGAAAAATTCAGGTTGGTTAGGGTTTTTTTTCCTTTCTATCAGTGAATAAATTTACATCCATTCCAGTCTAGCACAGCACACTCTTCCAGAGTTTAGAAGCAGTGAGATTTCTGTTCAGCCTGCTACAGAAACGAGGGATCTGGATGGGGGTCTGCAGGCACGCAGCTCTAGGTCTCTGTTCTGAGCAAAATGACCACATATAACCCAGCAATTCCCAGAAGAATTAGTCACAGCCTTTTTCCTACTGCTCTGCACCAAAACACGGTGTATTTTCACAAACATCTCCTTCAGCAACAGTGCTGGCTTTAATGCCTCGTTCCCTCCAAGTCCCACCTTACACCACAGCCTTATTTGTGCCAGGACAGCTGCTGGTTTGGCAAACGTTGAACTGTATTGAGGAAAATAACCCTTCTCTGCCCCCACAAAAAAGATCTATAAAAAACTTGATTACTTGCCTGTCCTTATTCCCCATGCAGTCACACAATCTGTTGTACTGACACAAATGAGTATGTGGATAAAGGTGGGAAGTGAGCAAGAATGAACAGCAAGTGGATGGCAATATTGTGAGAAAGAAGCATTTGTGAAACCACAGCCTCAGTGAAGGCTGAATCTGATCATTAGTCGCAGCTGAAGCACTTTTAACTTTGGCA
Source organism: Nycticryphes semicollaris (assembly GCA_013400055.1). Lineage (NCBI taxonomy): Eukaryota > Metazoa > Chordata > Aves > Charadriiformes > Rostratulidae > Nycticryphes > Nycticryphes semicollaris. The sequence continues at coordinate 433,572 of VXBJ01001878.1, forward strand.
CCAGCTGAACTATTCAGCTCTTAACATTTTTACCTGACCACCTAGATAAAACGCAGGTCTTTCCAGTTAGGAGATACTGGTAGAGAATTTTACTTTAAATGAGTAACTGGTTTAATTATTATCAAGTTCACAAGGAACCAGTTTTAACTGGTAGTTTTAATAACTAGCATTAAATTATCATTTTGAGGCATTCTTCCATCTGCTTGTGCCTGTTACCCTGTTCCACCTTGCTCACTGGAGCCTTCCACCCCACCAGCCATAGCACAGGGCTGCAGGACCAGGGTTGCTGGATCAGCCTTTGCCACAGCCAGCCAGAGGACCGGAGGGAGGGCTCAGGGGAGCAGTGGGACTCTTCTGTAGCACCTCTGCCACTGAGAGCACAGAAACTTTCATCATCAATGCCAGATCATTTTTAGGAGACTTCTGATGCTGTCTCCAGGCTGCGCTCCTCACCACAGTTTCAGCCTCTCAACTGTGCCAAATACAGGTACTCAACCTGTTTGAGTGCTTGCACCCTGGCTGAAGGGATAGAAACCTCCCGAAGGCAGAAACAAGAACTGACTTTACTCTTTGTTTGGTTTTATTCCACCCCACCCAATGTATTTATCTGCTATACTTTCAAGATAAAACTAACAAGGCCTTTTACAGAGTCAGATCTTTCCCAGCTGTTCAAATGAGACAGCTAGAACTGTCCCCCGCTGGTAAAGCAGGATGCTGCCCCAACAGCTCTTGCTCAGCTTTTCTCAGCTCTTACCCAAGATATGCTTCCTACTCACTCAGTGGTTTTTCTGCTTTAGTTCCCAAACTCAGCTCTTTTTCTTCTGTGTACGCGCTTCCCTCTTTCAAGACTGTTTAGTATTGCTCATTAGTCCAAATTGTTCAAATATTCAAAACGCTCATGCTTTTTTTTTCCTCCAGAATTGCTGGTGTGCCTAACTATCCTTCAAAATACAATGTAATTTCTTTAACATACAATTACATAAAATAAAGGGCATCAGTAAAACCTCCTAATTGCAGGAAGTCACCTCACTAGTTAATAATAGAATATTCAAGCACACACCCAAGCATATGTCTTTAACCCAGATGCATCTTCCCATTGGGTATGCATTAGATATGTATTAGATAATTAGATATGAAACAAACAGCTTAAATTAGTCATAGGAGAAGAGAATTTATACAAATAATTGTAAAAAGAAATTTAAGGGGTATGAGTAGTCCTAGGTTTTTGCCTTGACTATTTTTAATTTTGATCTAAAAACAAAAGAAAAAGATATAAGCTCTGTGCCTAACAAGAGGGGATAAAATCACTTTTAAGATCCTATATTGCATAACACCTGCATATTTGAAGGTTCAGTAATTACACACATTTTACAGAGACATTCTCTCTCTTCCCACTTTTGTCATTTTGTATTCCAAATCAGGTTTTAAAACTTTCTTTCAGCTGCAGAACACAGTGGCTTCTAGAATGAAGCAATGGTCAATAAATATGTTGTAGGGTAATTCCAAAGAGGTGCACTGTACAACTTAGAAAATTTGTTCAATTCCATACACATTAATCCTACATCACCTGAAGAGGAAAGGCTAAAAAAATAGATTTATTCAGATTTATTTCTGCTTTAAAAGAAATTATCTTCAAGGCGGCATTGTAAGAATGAAGCTATGGTGCCCAAGTTATACCACACCTTTGTGTCCAACAGTGCTTCTACTTGTTCTGCTCAGTGTTTATATTAATTTCTGAGCACATCAGACTGGCATTCCACTTGTAGGTGTAGTAAGAGAAAACCAACTCGAACTGCCTTTGTACAATGCACAACTTTCAAGCGTGGATGCCTACATTAAGCCAACTAAAGGTCAGAGCAGAGGAGCTGCAATTATACTTGTCATTAGAAGAAATCCAAGGCCTTAGCCCAGAAATGTGTCAATGAAATTGCTTAGCTTTTAGTTGCCGAGTATCATAAAGAAGTTCAGTGGCACTTTCCTGGATAAGATCCTAATTACAGATTGAGTTAGCAACTACTTTACAGTAGATTTATCAGTATTGCAAATAGGACTGTCTCTCTCTTTACTTCACTCCATATAGTAGTAATTAGTGACGTGACTGCTTAACGCACATGCAGTCCCCTTCCTACATCACAGCTGTGCCTGGGGCTGCGTCAGTCAGTTCTAAAGATTTGGACGGTGTGGATTCACAAGAAGGACAGAGGTTGTCTCAAGTAAAACACGGTGCCTCTAGCAGATGGTGCTTCACATTTGCATCAGTAGTGATAACCTAGACTCTTGTCTGCTCTGGCTGAAGTTATAGAGAATTCTCCCATTTTAAAGTGGTGCTAGTCTTAGCAAGAAGATGTAATAACAATGGGCTAAATGCCTGAGCTGGCCTAACTGCTTTTTCAGCCCTAAAGGTTGCATTTCCACGTGAGAATGGAGATGCAGTTGTGCCAGCAAGAGGAAAGCCTGCAGTGTAACCGTACGCATTGTTTCTGTTTGGGGAATAAAGAGAAAGTGTTGCTTCTCAGAATTGCTAGCATAGTACCTTGTCTATTTTGGAGGGGGAAAAAGAGAAGACAGAAAAGATTCCCTAATTACCGTATTATCTTCCTCATACTGTCAAATGACCTACCACACTGTGGCGAAGCATGTGAGGCTGGCTAAATCCCATCACATCAGATAATTTGGAGGTAACAGGGAACTAGGCACGTTAGCCAAATGACTGAGCAGATAAGGCATTTAAAAATGTGTCAACTTTCCCCTGGACATTCTTAAAGAAAAAACAAAGAGAAGAGCATAGACTTTTCCATCATCACAATTACAATTTTTGGTGATTATCTTACTACAAATTTTTGTCTGCAATACGTGATTTTCCCTCTCTGTTCTCCTCAAACCTCGCCTGTGTGACTTTTCCCATCTCCATTGCCAGTGACAGGAAAGCAAGAGCAAAATTGCTCCGCTGGGTCACATGAGCTGTTACAGAGATCCTGACCCCAACTCCAGTTTCACTGTATGCATCTTCATGTGAATCTGGGGAGGCAACATGTCTTTACGCTATGATCACAAAAGTCAGTGGTGGGAGTGCATTCTCTGTCTCGTGGCCAAAGCAATGGGCATGCCTCCCACATCCTACTTTTGTCAAGCAAATAGCTGTTCATCTACATTACATCTCAAAGATTTTGGGGATGTGGCCTAAATTTGTATGGTGCAGGCAATTTAAATGAACTATGTAACTTCCAATTCAAGTCCATAGAGCTATATTGCAACATCATTTCTGTTTAACTGATTTACAGCATAAGTAATCTCTTTTAAATTAGGTTCCCACAGTAGAACAGATGGCAGACTAATAAAGGAATTCACAGTCCAAATAGATTGAGCATACACTGTCTGTACATGGTGAATCAGTATATGATTCACCCACCTTCATGAAACAGTTGTGACCTTTCATCTGACTACTTCCCCAAACACAATACAGAGAAATATATATGACATACGGAAATCAGGAACCAACAAATTAGGGGAATAATAATAGCTCATCTCATGATTTTTTTTCTGTTGTGTTAATCCTTACTATGTGTTCTATCAAATATTGGTGTCATCCTTTGCTATCCTTTGAGTAATTAACCAGATCAACTAAGGCATAGGATGCTCTGCATTATGAAATGAACAAAGGCCTAAACATTGGAAATATCAGGCCCTAGAGGCCTCGCAAAGGGACAGTTTTTTCAAAAATGTTATAAAAAGAAACAATGTTATATGAATAAATAATATAGCATAATAATATAAATATATTGCTATATAAAAATATATAGCAATCTGCAGATAGAGAATCTAGTTCTGTAATTTAAAAGTGACATTTATTTGTGCAAGTAATTGGCCTTTCTGTCACTTACAATGTAAACAAGCAACTCTGAACACAAATGTTCAATTTTGTCAACAAACACAGCTCACTCTTAGAATTGGGGAAGGTAAGGTTAACATGCTACAGCATTTCATCGCAGATATTTTCCCCACAATGTGTGAAAAATTGCAGGCACAAATTTAAACACTAAACCAAAATCTTCTCAAGCATCTACTAGTCGTATCTTGCTATTAGGCATTTTGAAACAATTAATTGAATATCAGAGAAAAAGCCCGAGTTGGTCTCTAGTAACATAAGGTGATACCCATCAAGAGGAAAAGATGTTTTAAATGCATTGCAAAGCTTTGGCAGGAAGATTGAAGCAGCACCATTATGACCCAAAACCAAAACCAGCAGAGTTGAAACACAGGAGACGAATCAGAGCCCCACTGGATTCTACCAGGACACCATATATATCAATGAAACATATGATAAATCTGAGAAGCAAAGGCTAAATGCATTTTCAAGGGACACCATCCTGCAAATATTGTACAAACGGTTAAAACCAGTACATTTTTCTCACAGTACACAAAACTTTGTAAATTGGTGCTTCAGTGCATTTTTTTTCCTTCTAAATCAGATCAGTTATTTCTTAGTAGCTCACTGTGGTCGGGGATAATTGTATTCTAGGGATCATAAAATTAGAGCCTTAGAGCCCGGGAGAGATGGTTTCTTGTAATGTCATGGAGCTTGCTACTCACTACCATGGTGTGTTACGAGTTCATACACGGGAGAGACAGTGGAGCCCATGGTATGTTAGTAAATCTCCAGAGAATGGCAGAATTGTGAAACAGTTTCACTACTAACCAGGTGAAATCATCATAGTGATGTTTTACAATTGTAAATTCTTCAAATTTCCAAGCTAGAGGCCTGTTTTGCAACCATCCAAGGGGTCGCTACAAAGTCACAGTACTGCATCTCTCTTTTCCCACATGATTGCTGTGGTAGCTTGCATAACACTTCTATGTGGGTCAAAATGAGTCAACCAACAAACCATTAGCTGAAATCACAGGTTTATATTAAAAAAATCCCCAAAACTCACAATAAAAATCTTATAAACCCCCTAAGAAATTGGCTCTTTTTATCTTTGGCACTGTACCAGTAAGTAACAAAGAGCTCCTATCCCAAACAGCTCACCATCTTGATTGCTGACAAGATCCCACAGTTGGAGGAAAATGTAGGAACAAGATGGGGACGGATAAGCATAAAAATAGCTCAAAGAAAAGCAGAAGTCCAAGCTTCCCCTTTTCCTAACCATTTATTTATATCTTTTAGCAGGATGGCACAAATGAAGATGACTTAAAGCTACTGTATTCACCCTTAAAGGGAAATTTTCTTTTCTGCTGCACTTGGTACTCTGCTTCCCCATTGCTTTATCACCAACAGATTAGCACAGTGCAAGCAGCTCAGATGGTCACACGCTGATGCAAGTTCTGATCTAGGCTGGAGACGTTTGACAAGTCACTCGAATGCTGCAACAGGTGACACCCACAGGTAGAGATGCAAGGCGGTGAAGTACTCAGGTCTGCAGAAAAGCTTAATCCCACCATCAAACACAGCTGTACCAGTCACACACGGGATTTCCCAGCTGCAGGCTCTATCTCACAGTGCATAGTGGGTTGGAAACAATTCAGTCACTATGTAATCAGCAACCATGTGACAATTTCATTTTCTCTTTCAAAGCATCCAAACAAGTCTGGGTTCAGAAAGACTGCGTGGCTCAGCCACTGCGACTCTTTCTTAGTACTTTTCCTGTATTTATCACGTCAAATATAACACTGCTACTACAGTAGGACCTGACTTTTACAGAAAATACTTCTATGATCTTCACTCAGGAAGGAAATAAATGTTCTTATGTATTCATGACATCTAAAGATTTCTTCAGCAATGTGATCTGGACAAATCAAGACCACAGGTTAAATGTGTGACACTCAGGTATCATTAGGTTTTGTGTCTCTATCACTGGAAAATATCAGATGAAAGCTGTATAAGATGATGACCATTTTAACAGCATACAAAATAGCGAGGGAATACAAAAGAATAGCCTGCATTTAATTTTTTTAACATTCTAATTCCTCCTGATTAATGTTCCCTCTCCTTCCTCAGTTATAGACCAGCCTGCAAGCCCATGAATGAAGAGGTGCAGTTGAATTTTGTCAGCTGTCTTTTCCTCTTTGCTCATCATCTATCAATATTTCTGTTCTCAGACAGGAAAACTTCCAGAAAGAAATAATTATATACTTCCAGTTTCCTCTCTAGTCTATGCTAATTGACAGATTTAAGCAGGAATATTACTGAAATAAGTTTTTAAAAGGCTTAATTACAACATACATGTATAAAAGAAACAGATTTTACTGAGAGTACCAGTTGCAGACAGAAGAACCTGCAGTGACGATTATTTTTATTTCAGGAAGGAAAGAGCAAGCCAGAGGGGAGAACTGCTCTAAGGGCCCTGCACTTGGAAGGCATTTGATTCAAAATACTAAAGCAAGGCGGTGTGTCCAGGCCACATTTTTTGTTTATCAGCTCAGAATGGCTATTGTTTCTGAATGCTGACCGAATATGAACGCTCACTGCAAAAAATGCAGCGTGCTCTACTCCTGGAGAGCAGCCTTTAACTTCATTAACAAATCAGCTGGATGTGATAGTTCCCTCAACGCCCTTTGTATAATCCCATTGAATTTACTACACACTATTCTAAAACAAGAAAAATACCCACCTGCTAGTTCAGAATAAAAAACTGACACATCCTCCAAATATGCAAGAGTTTGAGTCACAGAGGCAAAATGTACAAAATTAAAAGGAAGGCCTGCTGTATAAGACCATCCAAAAATAGATGTTTACTTTTGGTTTCTGCTGGTATACTGGCATGGGATGCTCACTAATGAATATTTTACATAGAGTACACATATTGTGATGTAGTTTATCTGAAATCCTTTTTGCAGCATCACTTCTGGAAGAGGTGATGTTATCCTCAGAGTAAGTATGGTCAAATGGCTAACAGACAAATGAGCGCATGATTTGGGAAGACTTCATTAACAGGGTTTTTATGAAAATCCGCTCACCATAGCAATCTTATCTCTTAGAAAAACTCTAAAAAAGTTTGTTACCTTCTTCTGATCTGGAGATAAGCTGGAGTAAGAAGGAGAATGTTAAAGTAGCAACACCTGAGGAAGTTGGTAAGAAGGCAAATATAGATTGTGCTCAAACAGTCCCTGAAGAAATTGAATTAGTGTGGCAAAAGATGACATTTTACAGCCCTTTATGTATTGAAATTAGAAGACTTAATAATCCAGAGAACATGAAATTATCACCAATACAGAAGAATGATACCATTATTATTAGTGAATATTGTGCAATGATTCACCTAATTTAAATGCTAAAAAAAAAAACCACACAAAGAGGTCAGAATGAGTAGGGAAAGATGAGGGTGACATTGCTGCATAAAGCCAGAGGTGTGGTACATGTGTTACAGTTGTCACTAACCTGCAGCTTCCATACCCTAGCAGAGTAAATAAGATGACGATTGAAATTCATGTGGGAAAGTAAAAAGTGAGAGGTTTCTTTGAGGAGAAATATTTCAATAGTCAAGAATTTATAATTCCACAGTAAAGGAGAAGATAATTTTGGCTAAAAATGGTGTCTTCTTTCACTACTCAAGTGTGAGCAGGAGCAGTAGTTCATAATAAAAAGTACCATAGAACAAATTGAGATAAACAGGAATAATCCATATGAAATAGGAGTTACAAAGGGAAAAAAAAAATAAGGCAAGCTAGAAACATAGTAAAAAGTCCACAGTTGGCAGCACCAATGTAACATGAAAAAATAAAAAAAAAGGAAAAAAGAAAAAGAGTGTCAAGACTACCATCATCCTAACTGTTAATATAAACCCTTTGCCAGATGGAAATGATAACATTTTTAATAGTGATGCAGAACAATTTTTAGAAATATTTCTATCCCATATTTAGACAGATGTTCTTATGCCACATGATGATGTCGAACTGTTTTCCAATCCCTTAGTAACCAAGCAGGATATTATACAACAGGTACTAGAAATAAACATTTTAAAGTCAGCCAATCCATCTACCTCACACCTAAGAACCTAAGACTGAGAAGGCCTGAGAACTAATTGTGTTTACTTTAATAAACTAAGGCATTCCAGGGAAATTCCATTTGATTGGGGAAGTACTAACATTGTGCCAATAATAACAAAGGCCATCAGGATGATTCAGAGCACTAATGGGTAGTTAGCTTGACATTACTTCCAAGTAATAAAACTGTTATAAAATTAATAAAGAATAAAACTACCAGAATATAATTAATATCAGTCAACCCAGTTTTGTGGCAAATAGATGTTGTAAAATAAAGTTATTGCATTATTTGATGAGACAAACAATTGGCTGACGAAAGTAATTGTATATCTGCAGTATATTTGTGGAGAGCAGTTGACAATATGAGATTCTTATTATGAAAATTAGCACAACAGAATAGCAACAAAATGTGTTAAATGGACTGAAAACTAAAAGATCTAACAAAGTAATAATGAATGGAGACTTGTAATGCAAGCTTTAGGGCTTTTGTGATTTGGAAACAAAAATAAATCAGAAGTGATTCGGAAATAAATATATTCACTCATAATAATAAGATTTGTGAGATTAACAAAATTGTCAGCTGAAAGCTGAAGATAGTCATGTAGAACAACATGAATCACTTAATAAACTAAGCCAGTTCTAATTAAACATGTCTTAATAGAGCCAAATGCAAAGGGATTAGAACAAAATGCTCCAGCTGCAGCCACGTCTCCTCCCCCTGGAAACACATGGTCTGAAGGTACCAAGGATGACAAGTGACGAACAGCTGACATTGTAGCAAAGAAAAACCCCTGATATGATCCTTGTACATACAGATAAAAAAGCAAAACAGCACTATTGCAACTACATGTCACACTGGTGAAACCTGCAGTGAAACACCACACCAAGTTTCACATTTTAGAAAGAATATTTTCAAAACCAAATATAAAAAAGCAAAAAAAAAATTATTTGAAGAAGAAAATGTCTTACAAACGACACGTTTGAAGGAAAGACATAAAGTTCACCTGTTAACAGTATTAACTAGCTTGACTTAATATATCACAGAAAATTCTGGCTCCCAGAGGGTTTTTTTAGCGTAAACACAATGTTCAGGTAGGAAACCAGGCATATTAAAGAACAAGTTATTTATAACTCAAATTGCCAGAGGAATTCTCAATGGCATCTTTAGTTCTTGAGGTCTTCAAGTCTAGATATCTTTTTGAGTGTTGTAGCTCAGCATGTATTTGCATGCTTACTACTGCAGGTGAACACAAAATATTCCGTACAGAGGTAACTGGGTAATAATGACAAATTAACTGACTTAGCACTTCCTTCTAGATCCCTGCTCCCTCTCCCCCGTCCATCCTCTGCCTCTGTGGATACGGAAAATATATTTTACTCTCTTTTCTGAAGAAGTGAGCTGATACCACTTCACTGATTCCGGAATACTTTATGTTGAGATCTGCCAGAAATCACTAAAGATTGTCAGATCCTCAAGGCTTATCATCAGAATGAGTATTCCCTTGAAAGGATAAGAAAAAGGCTTTGTTTAAAGAAAAGGTGGAGGGAGAGAGAAGCCAAAATCCTAAGATGGATCTCCTTGACATTAATATGTGATTTGTCCATGATTTGCAGAGGAAAGATCTGCAGCAAAGAGCTCATAACACTATAGAAATAGTTCTAATATTTTAATTTTGGGGTTCTTAATTCCACTCACAACTTCTTCAGGAGTGACTGCTTGGCTCTGTGTATGTTGTAATAATGACAGACCTTCTGCTTTTCCAGAAATAACCATGTCATAAGCTGCCGCTTCCTTGTTTTAGGTATTTACAGACATCAACAAGACTATATAAAGCCTCCTCGTAATTTGTTCATATAGAGTAGTTTTCCTTTTGATATATTTTTAGATCAGTTGCACTTAAACAATACTTCCTCAACCTATTGAACTTTGCTCTGTGACAGATGATCAAGAGAAATGCAAATACTGTACTGTTTAAAGGATGACAGCCAACATTTTCCACAGTACTTGTTGAACAGGTAGGGTACTATGAAGTACAAAGGGCTGAGTGTGACTCCAAAGCAGAGCAGAGCTCACACTTACAAACTCTGCAACTACTCTTTCAGTTGCCCTTGAAGCAAGATCAGTGTAAATCTACCAGTGTGCAAGAAGCAGAAGCTAACTCCTCTTTCAGTTTTCTGATAAATGGTGTCACTTTGAAGGAAACAGCTTAAGCCTCTTTGCAAATAATTTTATCAAAGGGAGAATTGTGAAGCGTAAGATGACTCATCAAGGAAAAGCTGTGTCCGTGTGCTTCTTTCCTTCTTTGGTTCAAGGTACAAAAAGAGCTGTAAACATTTGGAGAGAGTATTCTCCTAAGACTAGGTTGTTGTGTGACTTCAAGCATATTACCTTAAAATATCAGTAATATCAAACCTACCCTTTTCCAAATTTTCCACTCTTGATGATATAAACAGGCCCAACTTCTAGTTATTGGCTCTGCTTACTGGTGCAGGAAATCTCTGTATCAGATTCTGCCATTCTTCAGAGAAAGAGGTGGGGCTAAGCACAGCCATGCCTTTGAGATTTTTCATGCTCTAAAGAGCTTGACTGCTAAAGCAGCAGAGTGGACAAAAGTCACAAGAGATTGCAGAGACATCAGGACTTTTTTTTTCATTTATTTTTTTTCACATGGCTAAAGTACAAGCTAAATCAGTCCAAATTACAGTACTGGGTACTGTTGCATGAACAGATTTCCCCACACAGGGTGTAAAGTACACCAAGAAAAATTCATAGCAGTTTTGAAAAACAATTTTCAGCTACATTCATGCTACAAAAACTCTCCTGATTCTGTTTTGATCCCAGGCAACTAATGCGTGTCTTACTGTGCACAGCACTTGTGCAGGGAGAGAACCTGTTAGGATGTCCCCATAGGATGAATAGATTTCTTATGTGCAAATTTTGTTTTAAAATGCTGATTAGCCATGTAATTAGCAATCAGAATATTGAGGAGAAAAGCACTTGAGACGTCTGTAATTTGCAATAATGATACCTGAGTTGAGAATCTGCTGTGCATTAGAATGTGTTCGTGTATACGAGCACATCTCACAACATCTTAGTTGGGAAAAACCATAGCAAATTGATCAGATATCAGACGATGCCCCAGCAGGTAAATTAAAACCTTACAATGTTGAAAAAACATTGCAACGTTAATTTTTGTGCTTTATAACTGGAAATTGTCAAGACGCGTTTAACAACTATTTAATTTGTTTTTCAACACAGTCTTAAGTCACTAAACCATTTTTGAGTGATGAGTTTTAAAAGATATTCACAAACTAAAAACAGTTATAGATGGACATCCCCTGGACAGAAGATCCCTAAAGAACCAAGATACTGTATTAGTGGTCCAAATGGATGTCCCTTTTCTCTATGACTTAGAATTGGGCTGATTTACCCCATACTGCATGACACCACCTAGGAGATCACACATCTGCTAGGGTTTTCAAGTGCAAAAAGAGTGATAAAGGCCATGATAAATATCACTTTGGGCAAGTATTCTATCAATTTCCATTTCTCTCTGAAGATTTAACTGAAGGTGCTGGTTTTGACTTGCAATCATACGTTGTTCCTAAACGCTGACTACAGGTGGAGACAACTTGTGGCAGCTGAATACCATCCCTTCTGTATAACTGCCTGGGCAGATGTAGAATACCCATAGAGTAAACAAAGCAAGGCAAATGTATACATTGGTGCAAAACAGAATAAAGCTATGTCTGCTGCTTTGCAGGAACAAGACATTCCTGTAGGGCCGATTATATTGCAATCCCTGTTCTGCTGGCAGAACTGGAGGTACATGCAGGTAGCATATTCTGCAGCCAGTAATCCAAAGGAGGCTACTGGAAAAGAATCAGGCACTAAAGAATAACACTGAAAATGAAGACAGACACAAGTGGACTTTGAGGTAGAGAGTGGTACACAACATGAGATGAGACGGAAAAGGACTGAAGCAGAAACAGGCAGGGCAGGCACACAAACAGTGTAAGAAAAGGCACAGAAGCCTGTGAAGGGTGGGAGGGTACAGCTGTATCATATGCAACTGAAGTCAGCAAGGGCTGACTCAAACTGGCAAAAAGTGGAGGGTATATGTAAAGGTAAAAGAATGGTGATGCATAGGGTGTGTGTTGGTGCTGATTTCGCAGGAATCTGAAGCTAAATAGTCGAGGCTTATAGCCTGAATTTGATGGAAGATGAAAAACTGGTATAGGCAACCTTTTCTCATGCCTACTGCACATGGCTCAAGCCACCACAAACTGTCTTGCAGGATCCTGCAGAGCTCTGTCATACTCATGGTCTGGATCTTAAATCATTTTAAGAGGGTCTTGCCCTGTAAACTAACTAGCAACTAACTCAGTAACAAATGCCTGGAGGTTTCAGCAGGAAAAATGTCCCTTTTCCAATTGTTATCCACCCCAGCTACCCCTTCAGAACCTTTGCAAATAGATGGAGCAGTTTTGCCACACTTACAATGAATCACTCCCATCACAAGGCATTCCCCCCACCCCCGGAAGACAGTGACTGGGCTTGCATGAGTTCGGATTACAGAATCAAGCCTATGAAAACTAACGGATAAGCTCTTCCTACCCAGTAATCTAAAATTATTTCCTGTCCTCCAGACTCTGTTTTTAATGTTCTCTCCCAACTCATGCTACCTTTCAGCCCTGGACTGTAACGGATCCAACTTAATCCACCCTTCTGTGCTGCTGATCACTACTAAGTCTTCCCTATCTCCGTTGTCACAGTGCTATGCTTCAAGAAAAGTGAAGAGCACAGCCTTTGCAGCAGCCCTAAGTGAACACCACTTTTGAGGAGAATGTCCCAAATCTCATTAAAAAGAGATAAAGTCATCTGGATCCTAAGACAATTGGCTTAAAAAAAAAATCCACAAAACTATTTTGAAACCAATTTACTAAGAAAAACAGAAAGAAAAACAAGTTTGCTGCCAACAGACATTCTAGCCCTTGTCATCTATTACCACATGAACAAAGCACTCAGTGACTGACTCCAATACCATTGCCAATTATTATGACAACATACAGTATAATCGCATTATATTTACAATATAATACATGTGAGTATTCGATAGAGCCTGGCAGAACTTCAGTCACTGCCTCTTTCATGTTTTAAAAATTAATTTTTCAAACTGAGTTTGCTGTATAACATGTTCCCTAATTACATACTTAACTGTATAGAGAACAATAAAGGATATTGAAAGTGATTGCAAGCAAACCTCTTAACATTTAGTGAGATCAACCAGTTTTATTCACCCACATTGCAGCCCTATCAGCCCATGTAACATCTTTATTTTACAAACATGCCCCACCTCCTTCCCATTGACATTACTGGCAAGTTTTTCCAGAAGTTTCAGCCAAAGCAAAATCAAGACCAAAATGTTCCTGGCCTAGTTCTAAAGGGCTTCTTGCCTCACCATTTATTCTACAATTGCAAATAACTATAAAGGTAAATGGAGTAATTTAAACATCTACTTAATTTGTGAATGACACCAGATAACAAGCTTAGAAAATGACTCAATTTGTATTTGCCAAATCGCATGCAAATTACAAGCAGGAGGTTGCCTTGGAAAATATGAACTAAAGACATATGCTCAGACTCAACTACCTAGTTACTGAGAAACCCCATTGTCAGCCCATAGCCAATAACTCAGTCAAATTTCTGGGTGGGCTACCTACTTTGCAAGATCCATCAGGACACAGGTGTGGAGATACTTAAAATAGTAACGTGCATGCCAGCTTAGGTGTACCGTGCCTAAGCGACAGCACACAATGATTCTCGATAATGATTCTCAAGCCTGAGTTCAGAAGTAACACGGCTCGCACAGCTCTTCATCCGGATTAATAAACCTCACTATTTTCATGGTATCATTATAAATTATTATAACACACCAGCCTGGGTGCTTCTACATGACATTCCACTGAGCAGTCAGTTTCAGAGACTTCTTAGCTCAGGATCATCCAATCATAAATTAAATCAATTTAGGTTTAAAAGTTTAAAACCAGCAGTATTATCCACAGCTTTCTTTTCTCCAGACTACCCTGGTCCCTTGCTATCAAGGCTTAAATGCATTTCTATAATAAAATGTTACTTAATGAAATAACTGAATTATATTTAAAAAAAAAAAAAGAGTGAAGTGACATTGATGAATTGATGTAATGGGTAAAAACTGGCTGGATGGTTGGTTTCAGAAGCTGGTGGTTAATATGCTATCCTCATCCTGGAGGTTTATAACCAGTGGAGTACTGCACAAGTTCTCTACTGGGACCTGTTCTGTTTTACATCTATGAATGACCTGGAAGAAGCAATGAAGTGTGCTCTCACCAAGTTTCCAGGTGCCATCAAACTGGGCAGACCTGTCAAACATGCTCAAGAGCAGGGCCAGCAGTCAAAGGGTCCTAGATAGGCTGGAGGGTTGTGCTGATATGATATTCAACAAGGACAAATAAAAGATTTGCACTTGGGAAGGAAAAAACCCATGCAGTACAGGCTGGAGACCAACTGGCTGGGCAGTTGGGGACACTGGCAGCAACACCACCGGTCAGCAGTGTGTCCTGGCAGCAAAGGAGGACAACAACATCCTGGGCTATACCACCAGGCACATAGCCAGTAGATATTCAAAGCGATTAACCCCCTTTACTCAGCACACTTTCAACTGTATTGAGAATACTGCATCATGAATACTGCAGTTTTGGGCCTCCCAGTATGAGAAAGATGTTGATAAACCATGGCGAGTTCACTGAAGGGCCACCACGATTGTCAGGGAGCTAGAGCAAAGGCTGGGTGAGGAGATCCCGAGGGAAGCGGGTTTGTTCAGCCTGTAGAAGAGGTGGCTTTGGGAGGATCTAGTGACAGTTTTTCAATACCTGTGTTAGGATATTGCCAAAAAGATGGAATCAGGGTGTTCTTGGCACTACGTGACAGAAGGATGAGACACAAAAGGACAGCCTTGGTTACATGGGGTAGGTAGAGTCAGAGCAAGTAACTTCATGGATGCCTTCTTAAATGTGATGCTCAGTTTGGAAATTTTAGTGCTGGCACAGCAGCTTGAGTGGAGCTGCTTTGCAAATACCTGAAGAACATCTGGAACCTCTTAGAGGCTTCTCTGATCACTGTTGGGAGATCCATTTTCACACTTCAGTATGATTTATACAATCAAAGATCCATGTATAAACTTAACAGGAAAAATTGGAATAGATGTCCTTGTATTTCTATACCATTGGCTAAATAGAAAACAATTGGAAGTATCAGACTGGAGGAAAACTTAGGGTAATTCCTCAAGTATCTGTCTTGGGAAATACTTAATGTTTTCCCTTGTGACCTTGGCACAGAAATTAGGTCTGTGATAAACTGTGTACCACACTAAAGGAGAATGGGTAACTCCGTAATAACAGAAATGAAATTAGATAAAATACAGTGCATGGTCATACACATTGTAGTAAAAATTCCTATGACAAGTTGGGAATAACAAATGAGGAGAAAGAAGAAGGTGTATTAGTCCATCAGAGGATGACTATGAGCAATCACTGTGATGTGTAACCGATAAGACTAAGATATTCTGGGTAAGATCTTGCCAGGAAAGATGGAGAAGTATTAATGTCAGGATACGAAGTGCTAATCGGAGTGAAACATATTACATGTAAGGTCACTCATATTCAAGAAAACTAAAATTAAAATAGAGCAATTAGAGAAATATCTGACTTGAGCACCCAGGCAACACAGCAATAAAAGTAAGATAATTGCTAAAGGTGTAGATAAAATATCTGCTATGAAAGAAAAGTCTGATCAAACTATTAAAAAGCTGACAAAATTCACTACTTTGAATATTTCCTTTACAATATCCTTCACGTGTAAATATTTACAATTTTAAATGACCAGCCTTATGTACTGCTTTGTTTCTCCAGACAATTTTAGCACCTTCTTCTTCTGGACATCTCTTCTTTCCATCTTCTATTCCAGGACTATGGGTAGCAACAACTCTGAAACTTATTTGAGCGTGGATCCTCATGAGTGCAGATAAACTTCTGTTATTCTCCAAGAATTACAGGAAATTTTAGCGGAAATATCAGTTACCAAGGAGAAACAGAAATGACAGACAGATTTCATGATGAAAAGAGGGACTGTGCAATTATGAATTCATATTGCTGGAAACTGGAATCTTATTGTCACCCTTCAGGCCAGGTCACTGGAAAACCAGTTTTCCCCACTAACACCACAGACTTCGTTTCCAAGGCGGCAGTAAACGTACAGTATTCTTTAAGTCAGACATAATGTTAAGCATTACATGGCACTTTGCCAGTTCAATTAATCCTCATGACTCTCCTGGTAGGTAGTTTAGAGACATGCCTAAGGCTCCAAAAGTATATCATCTAGGATAAGAACACAATGTCCATCTCCCAGATGACTGCTGACCATTAGACCATGCTCCTCTTCTAGGAAGGGATCCTGGCAAATTCCAAGCTTTATGGGAAAGAGTTTCTATTTAAACATTTAAAGCTTTAAAGCACTTACTGGAAAAGAAAAAAGGAAACGGAAATAGAAAAGATGAGAAATCCAAGTTAATCCAAGAAACAAGATACCAATTGATCATAGTGCAGTCTGGACGGAAAACATAATCGATGCAGAGGGGAAGAAATCAAATAAAAAAGATAGTGCTTCAGTGACTGAAGCAAAGATCCTCAAATTGCAGTTAGGGGCGATTAATTTGTTTCCCCCCCTGCTGTACAATGAAAACTAGAAAGTTAAACATGAAGAAATGTCATCTACTACCAACATAAATCTTTCATACAACTGTGTAAAGCTAGGCAAATTATGCGTCTGAAATTGCTATTAGAATTGCTATTCAGTGTTTTAGAAGTGGCTTACTCACCAAATAGACTGCTTACTCACTGCAAGGGAGTGTTTTGGTGCACCTGAGCTCCTGGAAAATGATGTTAGCATGAAAATTCTGCTGGCTTCTGATGTCTTGTTTAGACCTGGCATTGGTATTTTGATGATTAATTGATATTTTTCGTGGCAATTTCCATTTGTTCCAGGTAGTAGGAAAGTACCATTGTTAATGAAAATAATGCTAACATTTTCAAAGTTTATATTACCACTGACCTAGACAGAAAGTACATACCCCAGAGGCAAGTATCTTAAATATTACGCAAATACTATTTTAATTTAGGAAATAAATTGTCATGATTTTTTAAAATATTATTCTGTACCTAAGAAATAATTGAAGCCAGGTCAGTATGGTCCTAAATATACCGAGAAGACAGTAATACTATCTTGCTATGTAAATCAGAATCTTTCTTGACAGAATTTTAACATTTCTTTTTAAGTGAAAAGTAGGTATTTCCCACTCTGCAGCTTGGAAAACTGAAGCCTCATAATAAAGAGCTCAAAAATCAAGCTCCGTTATTTACATTTTACAGTATCTTATTCCATACATAGCTACAGCAATTCACTGCCAACACTTTCACAGCACAATGTTACTTAGATAGAATCAAGAATGCAAAAATTCTAGCTCAAAGCTTTTAGTGAGAAGTTCAGAAGAAAATCTTGCCTTTGTGTTTCCTCATTCTGCCCTGTAATTCTCAGGTTGTTCAGTCTCTCATAGGATTAGCTCTGAGGGGAAATACCAGAATTCATACCCTCTTATGGGTATGAATCTTGCTTTCTGGAATTAATATAGCTAGTATAATTTTAAAAAGTCATCCAGGTTACACCAAAAACTAATCTGGCCCTCTGTCAGTACAAGATGAGGAATAAGATGATGGTCCAATTTCTGTCCCTCTCTCCTCCAATGGGTCAATATGACATAGGTGGGGACTTGACCCCTGCCTTTCACAGGCAAGTGAGTCACTGCTAGGATTAAGAACACAGACATTAATGTACATTTGATCCATAAACCCCAACGTCAAATCAGACTCTCTTTTCTCTTTCAAATATTATTAACTCTGAGTATATGAGACTTTTTTCTGAACCCCACTCTCCCTTACGTTTCACTGAGTTTTAATTCTAATTAATTTTTAATACAAGCATTCCCTTAGTTCAGTTTGTTGAGTTTCATTTTTTAAAAAATGTTTTCCTAACATTTTCCCCTCAGGATTTAAACTCTTCTTTCTTTCTAAGGATTAGATGACATTATAAAACGAATACTGTTTCTTTAAAGCTGACACAGTAAGATGCTGTCTTAGATTGCAGGCCATTTCATTTCTCATAAGCATGCTATCATTAGCTCCCTTTAGGAGAATGAATTATATTGATTGGTTCAAATCAAACTTGTGACCTGGTGGCAGTATTAGATGTTTGTTACAGAGCATCACCCCCTCATTAATCTTTCATTAGACAGCGTGATCCGAGAAGCCAGCAGCAGTCACACCACGCTTACTCTCTCGAGTGATGCCACCACAGAGGGCTCCCTTATTGGATCACAGCAATTACTGGCCTTACAACGCAGATTCTGAAAGCCTTATCAAATTTCCTCCCAGATATGGCAAGCTTACAAATAATCATGTGCTGTTTCTTGGGTGAGGACATCACAGAATTACACCAAAATGCAGTAAGCTCAAGTCATTTGCAATTAAACATGTGACTCTTAATTCTGAGATGATCTTCATTTACAGCATATGAAGCATTTTACAGAAAGCCAAAAAGTATAAAATTAAGGTGTCTTATGATGTTCCAGTCAAAGAATAGAAAACTGCCAAATGAGATTTCTTTAGGGCAGAAATGAAGCAGAATCTCAGTGCCATGATTTAAAGGAACTGAGTAACAACCGCAAATGAAGAGCGGACAGTATGAGAAAGAAGCCTCTGTTCCCGAGTACCTCAGCACTGCTGGAACAGAGCCCAAGAGGGGGACATCAGTTCATATTTTCAGCCCAACAGCACACCACAACAAGGCTTGGGGGCGGGGGGGGGGAAGTTGGGAACTGTGCAACTCTTAACAACGCACCATTATTTGCATGCAAACATAAAGGTTAAAATTTTAGGGGCTCTGAGTGAAGAAGGGTCTTAACATACTGCAACAGACCAGTGCTTCCAGGGATCCTCAGGCTTACAAGCACGACGGTTGTATCACTAAGCTATTTTTTGCAGACATATAAAGGCACCATTAAAATCTGAACACCAGACATCTCATTAACCTCTGCAACCGCTAAAATAAGAAGGCCTAGCAAAGGACAAAACAACTCTCCATTAGAAGAGAATTTAAAACACTGCGGGAATGTCATTACTTATGCAACTTAAAAATTATTCTGGCTAAATTTTGATCAGGAATATGGAAAAGTGACATGTACAGTGCACATTGACGTAAGGTAACTGCCCCACTACTGCCTCAGGCAACATGGTGAACGCCTTCCAGTCCCACAGATGTTACACCTCCTAGAAACATCGTGGCAAAACTGTCAATATGACATCATGTCCACTATCCATAGGACTGTGAAAGGACAGGCAACCTATGCAGAGTACCAAAACTAAGACTGATTTATCTTCCCGCATTAAAAAAGTCCCACAAGAAGACACTTCCAGGACAGCTAGATTGAGCTAATGCTCTAAGTTGTAGGTACATCTCATTACGGGCAATACAAAATGTCAGTGTGACACTTACTACACAAACACCAGTGGATCAGAGTTTGGAATTTGCTCTTAAAATAGTAATTTGAGCTTTAGGAAAATGAATATGCTCCCTTTTCATTTATGCTTTTGGCTTGGGCACTTAGGTACTTACCTCCCCCTGTGCTCAGCAGGGAACTTCTATCATTGGTCTCTCAAGTTCCTCCACCAAAGCACACATATTTTGAGAAATAAAATGATACTACCCTAGTTTACATGATATATTCCATGTCTTACATGATAGAAATCAGTCCCTAGTTTCTTACACCTGGGTTGTGATAACAGCAAAAACACAAACAAGATGAGCTGACCCAGATTTCTATAAAGCACATCATCTGTACAAATCCGGACCCAGTATTTGTCAGAAAAATCAGCCTTCAAGTTTCACGCTAACCTCAAAATACTTCATTGTGATGTGGTTCCTCAGTGACAAACACAGGCTTTGGAAAAACTAAAACTGTGCCATGCTGCCTTAGCTCACACACTAGTGTTTTCTGGAGGCTACCAGACAAGTTTTGGGTAAGATACAAGTATCCTGAAAAAAGTTGCAAGTTGTGGTGAAGAACTTTTCAAGTGTGAACATGCCATTCTGATACAGAAACCAGGACTGATAAAAGAGGAGGAAAATACACAAGCACTGTCAAGGGAAAATGAAATTGAACGAGATAGTATTATATATCTTCAGTTGCACAAAACATGCAAGACAGACTGAAATATAAATAATTATAATAGAAACCATGCATTTACCATAGCCTTCCATTGCATTTACATTTCAGAATTAAACATTTTACCAACAACACCTGAATACAACAAACACACTCCAAATTCTAACAAAACAGGTTCCAAGGTAATATGCCTTAGGCAAGATTGTAAACCAACCAATACAATTTCTGGATGATAGTCCTGTGCCTTGACAAAATGCAGTAATAATAATGTAAATACACCTAAATATCTAATTAATATTCAAACACAGGCACATGAAAAGTTTTAACCAGTGCAACTGTCTTAGAAGTTACCCAGAGATTACTTCAGCCATAACTGAAAGGTAGGCCTCTATGGGGCAAAAGGTAACAGCTGTGTTACACAATTGGTTTGGTTGGGGAATATATTCCAACTGAAACTGCAGAAATTATTTAGGCAGCTATATAAATATAATCTTAGGATACAGAAGTTAATAACCTTGGAAAGAATCCTTACTGACCACAAATGGCTTCTTTCCAAAAGATACCTCTGCAACACAGCATTCCACTACACCTTCCTAGAGGTGTGAATCCCAAATACTGAATTTTTAATACCAATTCCTAGAACACAGACATGGTCAGTAGATCTTTCTAATCCAAGTTTTTATTGAAGCTAATGGACCCTGACTCACCAAATGTGATAAAACAATCAAAAGCACAGTGATAAAAACCATATGAGCTGTATCAGTTAATCATATGCACCATGCACCTATTTCAAGCGTGAAGCTGACAGAGTTATTTGTTCTTTTTAATTCCTAAAAACATATGCATTAAGGAATAATTATACTATTAATTTACTATAAGATTTCTGTCAATTACCTGTATATTACTACCATAATGTGAAATGTTGAATTAGGAAGGAATTATATATGGTGTTTAAAAGTCAGAGCGTTATAATTAATAAACCATTCTTAAGAAGTGGTAGAAGTGTGAAAGACAAACCGGGTACATCTAGAAGGACCAAGAAAGGCATATTTTAATTTTCCAATTTACCGCGCCTTAGAATTCCTTCTTCAAATTGCTGGAGATGATTAATAATAACCTGTAGGTGTCATTGTGATCATGGTCATACAAGCATATTATAACAAAGCCATAGGCAGTTTACATTTTTCAACAACGCTACTTATTTCACTACCCAAGAAGTCAGAAGTGGATCCTTTCCAATAGGAAACAATAATTTGACATATGAAACATGTCTGATGTAACTGGCTCTTACTGGTAAACCAATCCACATAAAGCCATTTGTGTTAGGAAAAAAAATCAAGAAAAAAAAAAAAAAAAAGACCACCAGAACAGCAGAATACTATTGACAAGCTACACAGCTCCACAATTCTTGACCAAATTGCAAGCAGTGAGGTGTACTGATAAGTGCCATCCTGATCCAAACAGAGCTCATAGTTCCAGAAATGTTCTTTCCACAGTAGAGTGGCAAAATGAAACCCCGCACATGGGCAATATGCAAATTGGCTTCAAATGTCTTACTCCAAGATGTTACAAGACTTCATGTGTGAAATATTTTTCAGTTTGGGACATGTATGAAGCAGGGAATGTCGATCTTCAGATCTGGAAGCTTCCTGCACAGGGAGGCCTTGAAAATAAAGAAATAATAGCAGCCTTTTAGTAAATGAAATAACAGTATGTTGCCATGCTTCCCTTAGGCTCTTGCTTGCTTGGCTGGAAAACTGAGATAAAATGGAGCAGTTCATTTATTTCTCAACAAGATGATGAGAATACTTTTCATTCTAAGACAAAGTTTTGCATTTGAAAAATTGTATTTTCTGTCCACAAAAAAAATCCAACCGTCATCCTCATTTCACCAGTCATTATTCCATACATTTCACCAACTCTAATTTTTCCTGCCTTTCATTATTCCTTCCCCCCAAACCACAAGCCCCTGTTTTTCTAACTGTGGGCTTCTGACTTTCTTCACTTGGCCAACTAGAAATGCTCCAAGAGGCTAAGATACACAAAATTGAAATAAAATCAACTTAACAGAAACTAGATCTTTCATATATAATCACAATCAGCTGGAAATTTCAAAACGATACTGGGGACATTCCTTGAAGTTTTGGAATAAACAGTACGGCTTCGTTAAAAATTAAGGTGCTGTAGTCAGAGAAACATTAATGTCTTAAGCATTAGACTTCACTTTGCTCAGCCAGTATCACTGATATCATTCTGTTGAATTAATAATTATGGCTGAATACATATTCTTAATTTTGCCAGGGGCTTGGCAGCAAGCTTATGGTAACAAGGAAACCTTTTGGAAAGCCTGTGTAATGATAACCTTTCTGATATATACAGGGAAAGGACAGAAAACGGAAAGTGTGATAAAAAGCTGTGGATATGGACTTAGAGTAAGACCTGAACCTATGCTTATATAGGGATGACAAATCCTTGCATGAAGGAGGCTGTAATTCATTTCTTATTTGATAGAGTGAACTAAATCTCACAACTGTAACACAAAACTCCAAATATTCTAATCCAATTCTTGCATTTGATTCTAAGCAGGACTTTTATTTACGGACTTTGATCCTGCCTTCTTCATGTACTTCAGAGAAACTCCTTGGCTTTCAGCTCTTTTCAGAAAAATCCAAACTCTCAAAGGCCCGGACCAGAAATGAATCAGGAAGGGAAAATTAACTTGTCTGAGAAAACTACCATTTACTGACAGTTCTGATCAGATTAATACAGAAATTGGGTTCCTAGCATTACCCAGCCTGGCCACTGGCTTTTTTAATCTTATATATGTGATGCAATTCTTAAGTGTGGTAAAGAATTAAATCCTTAAACCCTGATATAGCAGGGCATTTAAGCAGGTAATCCCAATGAAGTAAGCAACTAAATACGAGATGTGACTTCCATGAAGACAGTCAGACTATGAGAAGTTTAGAAAAGATTTCTACAGCTAACTCTCATATATACCTGATTATAGCAGAAGGAATAACCCAGATAAGGCAAAACCACAGAAAATTTAAAAAAAATAATAATAAAGGGTTAAATAAGGTAGTTTATAAGAATCTATTTAATACATATATTCACCTATGAAAAACCTAAAACATATCTGCAAAGAGCAGTAGCAACTATAAATGGTATTAAGATTAGGTGGTGAAGTACTGTGCTGAAGTTAGAGTAACTGAGGGTGATGGGACTCGATTAATTCACAGATGGGTAATTTTTCCATAGATTACTTAGACTTGAACAGAGGAAATAACTCACCAGTATTGAAGGATGATAAAACAGCTGTTTGTACTTATTTGGACTCAAGACTGTTCAGTTTAGAACACATGGTATAAGAATTATTAGTAGTGAGAGGAAATACAAAATCTAACACATACCTCATTCCAAAACCAGACTTACTGCCTCACAAAACAAAATTACCTTCACCAAGGTTAATGCCCAAACCCAACCAAAATAATTCACAATGCTGCCTTTGAATAATTACACTTTTGCTGGTCTTGCCACAAAATCGTGCAATTTCACTAACTCTGTACTAGTTCAACATCAGAAATAGATATTCTGCATGTTTGTACACGTTAGCACACATTTTCTAGACATCCACATCAGTCCACATCAGTAATAATCTAAAAGATTTGCAAGCATGGATGAGCCTTGTTTACATACAGAGTACATAACAAAACATGAAACTAGTCATATTTTGTGGGGGTTTTCAACTTTCCCAAGAGCTTCTGGCACAGCATAACTCCCTCCTGTGCTGCCATCCCAGACCACAGATTCGAGAAAAACAAAACACATTCTCATTTACTTTTAAGTCTGTGGTATACTGTATCTAGCATGGAATTTCTCTATAAGCAAAACTTACTTAGGTAAAGCATTATTTACTAATCAAGAGCTTGGTAATACATTAAGCAATTCAAATACCTCCTATACAACAAACAGTGTACTTTCCAAGTACCATATAATGCGTATTAAGAATTACCTACCACAGTGAGTCACACAAAATCCCAATACTTGGTTTCATTCCAAACAGTCTTACTAGAACACAAGGTTGAAAAGTAAAGATTTATTGTAAATGACTGCTGGTTTTGTAATATGCTTTCCAATTCTAATAATCAATCAGTTGTAAAAAGGTTTAATTTGCATGTGACAACACCAGGCAACATTCACTAGAAGGAAAATTAAATACTCTGTGCCAGATAGGTTTTAATAACTAACTTTCATTGTTTTCTTTTTCTGCATGATAGAATTCTTCACTAGAAAGTCATACAGAAAATAGTAAACTAGACAAATTAATCTAATTTACAACCAATGAAAAAGTTTAAAACATAAAATCCTTTGGAATAGCAATAAATTATAGGTAGACATTTATGGTATTTTTATAGGTATTCATACATATGCATAAAATAAATTACTTATTACCGAACTGTGTGATTGGTTCTTATCTAGAACACCAGCTTGGTAAAAAATGAGTATGAATACAGTGATTTGTATACCAGGGTATACTAATACATATGTACACTGAAATGTAGAGGTCAGAATCTGGAATTTATACCCAAACTATCTTAAATACAGGCATTGTATTTACCATACAGAACAGAGCATTCTATTCTAACAACAATACTCCCACCAACATCCCCGTCATATGGAGAGTCACTTCCATATATACATTAAAATAATGCTAACCCCAAATAATTTGTTATTCAAAGTACAGTGAGTTTGACATTACTTTGTGAAACACCTTGCAGAAGAGTTAAGGTTATAGATTGGTATAGGCACACAGGATGTGTTACTCTGGATGGTTACCCTGAGCAGTTCTGTATGTGTTGTGAAATGTGCTTGATTAAGTAACTACCCTTTATAATTATGAATAATGTATGTGGAATTGCATTAAGAAAAACATTTGAATTCTAAACTGATAACATCAAACAGAACGGAGTTGCCTGATTTCATGTGAAAAATTCACATTATCAGGTAAAAGAGATGGCCATTTCAACAGTAGCAGAAAATGGAAATGCAGAACTGTACTGAGCCCTTTTCTGAACAGTCCTGCTGATCTGGGAGGAAAAGTTATCTATGCAGAAGTAATATTTGAGTGCAATGTCCGCTCAGCACTCAGAGCAACAAGAGAACAGGCACTGAACATCCAGTACAGGGAACAAACGAGGATCCAGAAATCCTGTTTTTCCAGGCCATAGTTATATTCTTATGCCAGTGGGGCCTCGCAGTGCATGCAGTCAAGAGGTAAACTAAGATTCAGGAAGGCAGCAGTGGATATAGATGTGCAGCTATGAAGGGAAGAGAAAGGTCACTTTTGCGTGGGAAGCTACTGGAAATTCCACATACCGCTAGCTCCCAGAAAAGCATTCTTATAAAGCAGAACTGCTGTCCTCATTGAGCAATTGTTTTGGTCGTTGTTCATATTGGTCTTAAATTGGCTATTCACTAAACACATTGTGTCTCGGTCAAGTGATTTTTGAGTATGCAGTTTTATTTAATGTCAATTTTTTTTTTAGCCACAGTATATTTAGATACTTAGATGACATTTAGACAATATTTAGACTCCAAAACTTCAGATCATGTAGTATTCTAGCAACACATTTTTTTGCTACCATAAACAGCAACGTTCTAATTCTTACCTGTTGAGAATGAGTGAATTTAAGGATTTAACTAAATCCTTTATGAATTTTAGTTAAACACTGAAGATTAATTCAATGTGGCTCATTCGTTTTATATTCTATACTGCTTGCTGTGTCACTTCTCTACCACAAAACATCTACATGGCTAGCTACAGAGGATCTACAAATGACTAAATCTGCATATGTGTAAAAATAATTCTGTAATACAATATCTGAAAGTCCAGAATTACCTAAGATGTATACAACCAAAGGTCCTATTGAAAGTTACTTTAAAACCTCTGGTGTACATCATTGCTTAAAATTTTAAAAGTGTGAAGTGCAACATACTATTATTTTCATATATGATGTGTTCACGCTGGCATATTGGTTTATTTCATAAGAAAAAGAACTTTCACACTCCTTGAGTTTGAGTAGCTTTTTATCTTAGACCAAGAGAAACAAAATCAAATAAAAAGAGAAGCGTCTCCAAGACTTGTCCTCATAAAGGAAAAAATTATGTTAACTCACACTAATTAAAAAATGCAGTCATTACATTGGCTGCAGTATAATCTAGACATGCCTGCTCTAGCTTTAGAATAATTTGCTGGGATACTTGTAGAGATCTAGGTGGGGCAGCACAGAGCTCAGCAATGGGTAGTAAAATGGTCTACTTCAAGCAGTCAGAAGTTCCATGGACTGAAAGCTTTATAATAGCAACACAGTTTGCAATTATCACGCAAGATTTGCTCATCAGATTTATAACTATGCCTCCTTACAGTCTTTAGTACTGACTACATGCTTGGCTGATAAGTGCCCTAACTTCCCTAAGTTTTGCCTTTATGTTTATAGGAATTAATACGTGAATGACGCTGGAATGTCAGATCAACTATTACTTTTTGATCTAAGAGCCACTGCTGCAAGCTTCTTTGAAATTTGATATTAGATTCAGTTTTACTGTAATCTTAGCTCAAACTGTAAGTTAAATATGGACCTTAATTTAAGTCCTATCCTTACCTTAAAAAAAACCTCCTTACCTTGATATGGCACTGGAAAATGAAAAGACAGGTAAATGTCAATTTACACAACCCATCAGTTGCTCACACTACCAAGTTGTAGTGTGGATACTTGCTTACAGTGCCGATATGCTACTAGCATTTCACAGATGTTCACAACTACTTCCACATCTCCAGAACAAATAAGCCACCTATAATTCAGAGAGCTGCAAAATCCACTGCAATAAAAGAATGCAGGAAATATGCACCCTGAATTCACCCTAGTACCCCAAAATGAGTGGCTTCCTTCTACAGACACATGACCTCATACATAACTTTGCATTATGCTCCATGTTTAGGCTAATTTGAGGACGAGTTACACAGCAGAAAAAAAAAAAAAGCCCATTGTCTGGAGACAACAAATTCACAGTGGCTGTCCTCACCGTGTGGTTTCTCTCAATACCTACAAATTGTTCGCATCCACATCAACTCGGATTCATCACCGATCTTAGGCCAGCGGTGGTACAGGGATGTCAGGGAGTTGGCCTGTACCTTCCTCAGTGAAAGTCAGCGTCACGTCTAACCATCAGCACAAATCTGGGCAGTTCTCCAGATTCCCCAGTCTGTGGTCCTGATGTAGTCCTTACAAATTATTACAAGAATGTTGGCTACCTGTACACAAAAAGCATTCTGACTGCTCCCTCCCCTCAAATGACTTCTGTGCTCAGACTGTGCACAGAGGCCAGGAACAGAGGCCAGGAACACAGAGGCAGGATGCTATAGTGACTATGAGGAGAGAAGACAGAGAACCAGCGTACTGGGAGGAAGACTGGACTTTTTTGCTCTCTTGTCCCCTGATGTCTGCACATGGGGTAAGGTAGACCAAAAAATTTCTCCTAAATGTAGAATCAGTACATGATAATGCTATGATCATGCTGACATGTTAGTGATTTCTTTTTTCTCAGGTGGGAAACGAGACTTCAATCAAAAAAACCCCGCCACACAACAGTAATACCCAAGAAGATTAAAGAACTTCCATCAGAGAATTTTCCTTCTAAATACTTAATCTGTGAGTAGAGAAGTCACTACACTATTCCATGATCTGCTTTGTTCTCTAATTGACTCGCGAAGAAAAAAAAGCAACGTTACTGCACAGAACAAAAGTACACTCTATAATCTACTTCAATACATTTCTTTTCCTAGTCTTGAAGACAATTAATTAGAGGTAAGTATTGCTACTACGGAGAAAGTAGCCCACGCCCCCACATAGATGCACATTTATGTTTTAAAAGCAACGTAACACTTCCCTATACTGACTTTTATCTGTATACAATTCTCAAAGACCTATTTCCATTGTGAGGAATGTTACGTGGCCAGAGATGTGTGCTATGTAGAAGGGAAAAACAGTTACTAACCTTTTCATATATTGTTCTCAGAACAGATACATCTCTTCCACTCTTGGTTGAGGCATCTCCTGGGCACTAGAGCCAGATTTTTCTTGGCAATGAGTGGGATGAGCACTTTTGTGTGCTGTTGACCAGAGTAGATACCGCTCTGACTTGTTTTGCACTCCATTATGTGAAATTACTGATGGATACACATGGTGAAATAGAAGAAAAGGTAGAACACACCTCAAAGAAAGCAGGCAATTCTAAAAAAAAAAGGAAAAGTAATGCTTTGCTTGTGTTTATATTTCTTCTTTATATGACCTTCAAAATGTACTTAGTAGATCCTGAGAATCACAGTCTATTTGGAAGACATGAACAACATTACCAAGTCTGCATCAGACCTCAGTGACAAAATACTTTGCAATGATACAAATGAGTGACTAAGTAATCAGCTTGCAGAATTACAAAACAAAACAAAACAAACTTGACTTCCTTACTATATCGTGTGTGCCATTTCAAAATCACAAGATAATCCACATAATGTAATGGTAATCTAAAAAAAACCCAAAACTTACAAGCAGCTGACACTTTAGCTCCTCAGTAAGATAAGAGTACCTAGCAAATACCTGTTAGAAATCATCTACAGAGAGGCAGGTAGACATTTTATTTTTTCAATATGTGGAATAAAGAGGATAGTGCCAAGGCTTCAGTTTTGAGTAAGATAGAGGGTTAGATAAACATATATCTATGAAGCTCAGGAATGAAAATGGAAGATTAATAATATCAGTGACTCAATATTTACTTTTGTCAAAAATTTGGACAAAGCCTCAGAAATCTTTGCTCTTTATAGAAAGAGATAAAAAAAAGGCCCTGGTACTAGTGATAAGTACATTAGTTTGGAGTTGTTAAGATTTCACGATGTATTCCATAATAATCAGACCACTGCTGAATAGACTTGACCTTACCTAGCACTAGGGACTGAAGACGAGCATCTTGAAGCACTGAAACATCTGCAACACTCTAGCAACCATCAACATCATCTGATGTAGGAAAAGACTATTTCAGGACTTCAACCTGTGATGATGAGAAAATACTATGAGCAGACTACATGATCGCTAATTTTCTATACTCTACATTGTAAGACGTGCTCACATATGGAAGGTATCCCTGCACAAATGAGAAACAAAGCTGACTAAAATCCTTGGAGATGATGGAAGAGATAACCCATATTAAAAAAAATTAGTAGAACAGGACCATCTATAGAAAGGTACACCCCAGACCAACTCACAGCGAAAAGGACTACTGCTGCAAGTCCCAAGGACCTGTCTCTGGCTCTGTGGCTTTTTATTCTCTCTGGGAATAAATTTCTTAGACGTAATCTGGATGAACAGTCAGTAACAGCAGTTCACAAACTGGGAATTGTGCATCTTGGAGGAAAACAAAGGAGCAGCAAGCATCAGTCTTCTCCAGATGCTACTCAAAGCAGCAGCTCTTTTGCTTTTTAGGTTGTTTAGGGCTCAGTTCAGCAACTTGATTGCCACCCTGAGCTTCTGTGACACAGTTAATAGCTACTGCAGAGAGCTGCTGAAAGTGTAACTGGGGTGAGAATAGCATGAGGCTTCCCTATGAAATAGCAGTAAAAGATGTGACCTTTCTCATTGACACAGAGTAAGGAATAACAACCAAAGCCACTATTTTGACATCTTTGTTTCCTTGAAGATATGGTGTCAATACAGCTCACGTTGTGGGGCTGGAGTGGCCAAACTGCAGCCCCTAGCTTGTCCTGTAGCAGAGAGGTACCTGTAATTGCAATTCTCCAGAGCACAATCTAGAATAACCTCTGATCTGTTATCTTATCTTGTTCTGTTTCCCTGTCTCAAGAAAACGTGTATCCAGCTGAGAGGAAGGGCAGGGAATGGCAAAGAAAACATGTGAGAACTGTTCCTGGATCCACCTCATGCAGTGTTTCCAGCAGATCTGGAACTTAGCTGTGGGCATAAACAGTTTATTGGCATAGATGAGGTTATATCAAGAGGAGTAAAAATAGGGTGGTGTCTGCCAGTCTGATGTTGCTTCTAACATCAGTAGAATTTGCAATACCAATGAGGGTGCCTGCCTCAAAGAAAAATGACACTAGAAGTTTGTAGCCTACACTTCAATCTGTAGTGGCAATGGAATCAAAGGAGGGAAAGGAATACCCAGGTAAGAACTATTAAACATGCTAAAGCTCTCAGTAGTGGGAAGAACACTTTAATATATAACAAGGGAGACAATAGCAATTAGAAAAAAAAAATTCATTCATAGAACAAAAGCTGTGACATAAATATCTAGTAGGGGTGGCAGCAGAAAGGTCCTAGAGATTAACAAAAAGGGAGGTGAATGGGGAGATGTGTAGAGTTTCAAGCAGTTTTGTTACATCATTGTGTCTGGCTGTAATGACAGACAACAGGACCAGTCTTGTTTCTGGAAAGCATCAAGCCTTGGATCTTTCTTATTTCTCATTGTAAAAGTCTGACACTTTTATATAAGATATCGCAATATAATTTCCTATCTTGAGACTTTTTAGTGATCCTTCAGCTACTGCTTTGGGAATCTTACAAAAATGCCTCAAAGACAGAACAAACCTTCTCTTGTCCAAAGTCAAGACGTGTATCTTCAACCTTACAGAGGAGAGTTAAATAGCCCTAAAGCAGCACTCTTGAGAGAAAGAGGCTTGCCCAGCCTCAAGAAGAGAAGGAATCCTATTGCTGTGTTCCAGGACATAATAGAAGGCTATAGAGAAGATAAAGTCAAATTCTTTTTGAAAACACACAGTGAAAGGACTGCATAAGATGAGGCAATGGACACAAGTTGCAACAAAGGAAACTTTGATTAGCTCTTAAGAAATTATTCATCATGAAGGCAATCAAACCCTGGAACAAGTTACTGTGAGAAGACATAGAACATCCATCCTTGGAAATGCTTAAAACCTGACTGGACAAGGGTTTTAGCAAAGGTCAAAAAAAGTAGGCTGTGCTTTCAGCAGTAGTTTGAATTAGATGAACTCCAGAGATCCCTTCCAACCTATATAATCCTGTGATTCTGACCTCTTGTCAGAAACAGAAGATGGGACAAAGATTCAAGAAAATAATCCCGTTAGTGTATCTCTGGTTACTTTTGAAGCCTGTTTTTAAACAGGCACGTGCTAGGGTTACCTCCACTCTGTTGTCTTGTGGCAAACCTGGAAAAGAGGTGTAGGGGCTGCTGCCATGGAAACTTTGGAATTCTTTTGGTATGAGGGGCAAAGCAGAAATCACGATCCACAGTAATATAAAGAAATTAGAGATGAAATTAGTGAAGAAAAGTATACCCGTGAACCTACCTATTTAATACTATGCTATTTGCATTACAGACAATTGTTCGAGGAATGTAAGAGCATCAATTCTCACCCACATTAAAGCTTGGCATAAGAACAGTGCCCATCCTGTCCTGATGCTACTAATTTTTCCAGCTCTGATGTCTGAGATCCACACATACCAAGCATGGAAGACATGTACTATCAGTGGAAGAATTTCTCTTAGGTCTTCCCAAAACACTTGTGCTACTATTACAGTCCAATAACTTTATAGCAAAGCTGAATTATATCAGGGCACATCTTAACAGAAAGTTTTCACTTTCGTCCAATGTTTTATGATGTCTATGTATAAGAATCATAGAATCATTCAGGTTGAAAGAGACCCTTGGGATCATCGAGCCCTACTCTACAAATTCCTCCCCTACACATCTAAACGACTCTCAAATACATTCAGGGATGGGGACTCAACCACCTCCCTGGGCAGCCTATTCCAGTGTCTGACCACCAAATGTAGACCGGCTAGCAGAGTAGAAGTAATAGACATTTGCTCCTAAAATTAGAAATAGCACTGTAGCCTGAGTAATTCCCACAAATTCCACAGCTAAGCAAGGAATGCTGTTAGTTACTGCTTTACTTTTTTGCAGTGCATTATTTCTAGGAAGTTTTGAATTTATTTTTTAAAAGAGCAGCGTTCCTTTACTCTGGTGCTGTAGGGCATTTCTTGATAATCAGGAGGAAGTGGGAGAAATGAGTCTTACTTTCAGCAACAGCTGAGTCATAGTTACATTTCACCATGCAACACCCTGCCCTTTGTGCCTTTCTGCTTCCAGGCTGCAGCAACCTTCAGCTCTCTGCAAGTTGAAAGTCATGGTCAAAAACCAAACAATGAAATCAGCAACTTTTGTAACATGTCACATGGATCTGTGAGCAAGATTTTGGGAAAGTTACAGGTTTAGAAAATGTTTCTCCTACTAGTCCAATTATGGGGCAGAAAATTTTTTTTACATGGTTTATTCGCAGTACTGTGTAGGATTGGGGGTTTCATCCCAAAAAATAAAAGTGAGATATTATTATTACTCAGTGGGAACTGAGTAACAGTGACAATGGCCGCTAATTGTCCTCCATTATGTGTGGGTGCATATTAGGAACTCCAGAGAAATAATCAACACATATTAATTATGTCATGTGGTGATCAACTAATTGAAGTCAATGGAGACACTTGTGCTGCTTTTGATAGTGTTTGGATCAAATAAGCCATGATGCAAAACCAACCCAACCCCGAATCAGCAGATATCGAACCCTTGGGTACGTGATAAATAAGTATGACTAAAGTTCCCAGACTGACACATTGCCTGTGAGCAGTCAGATTCCCAGTCTTCTGCACACTCACAAATACAGTCAACTGCCAGTAAATGGGTCAGCGGTTTCAGCTTCACGATGGTTAGAATTTACACACCCAGGCTTCACAAACAATGCTAAAAACCCTTGTCACTGTTAGAGATCTGAATAGCTTAGTGCATCTGCTAATGCCTACGGTTTATTCACCAACAAACGGATGTTATTTAAGATACTCTTGCCCTTCTGCAAGGGGTTAACATCACCATGCAGAGGGGAAAAAAATATACGAGAAAACCTAAACAAAAAGCAGCCTCTACTGTTTGCCAAATGAAGATATCCTTTGTGTAGCTGAACCCTGTTGACAAAGCTACGGAAGCATGTAAATGCCTAACTGCATTTTTTGTATTGCATGTTACATACCTATAGTTCAGGGCATAAGGTCAACTTATTATTACACTGTTATGGCCAGTTTACATTATTACCAAATTTATCCTAATTGAACCGTATACACATATGGTACAACATGTTCTTTGCCTCTATCCTCTTCTAAACCAGTATTTCCCAGTTTCAGAAATTCTAACGATAAGTTTATAATATGCAAATATGAGTTTGTACATTGCCTCAGCCGTAGTTTCAACACGAACTCAACTAACCCCAGCAGCACTCTGCCACATCAAAGACCCAAACTAGACACTATGCCGCAACATATGGCTCCCACGAACTTGTTCAGAACTTGGGTATCACTTTGTGTGCACAACTAGATGGCACAGACATCCACAGTGTATTTCCACAAAGCACCCACCTGATCTCTGCACAGTTGGTTTCAATCTGCACCCATCTGTATATGGGGAAACACAACGTACAACTCACACTCTGTATTATCAGAAGGCCAGTTACCAGAAAGCGAACTAATATCCAACATCCTAAAATGGAGTTTTTCAGAAAGCAGATACAAGCAGGAAGGACATACTGTCATATTTGAATGTTATGCAATACTTCAGTATCACAATTATCAGTGTAACTTGCAAAACCTCAGGTCATCCCCAGTGTTGGACGTTTTAAGACTTTTTCACAAGCCAGTAAGCTTTGAAGAAAAGGTATCCAAAACTACCCAAAAAGAGGACACAAATGGCTTTTAGCATCTTCTCACATACTATATCATGCAATGAAAACAAAAGGAGACTGCAAAGAAGGGTAAAGAACATTTCCTCCTCTGTGTGACTGCTCTCCTTTAATTTACTGAATTCTGTTATAAAACGATAATCCAATTTTTTGAGAAATAAATGCTTTTTTATAGATCCAAGTATTTAACAATACCAGGCAGAGACCATTAGAGACTCATCTTCCCAATCATATAACAGCAAAACTCCTGTGACTAAATGAATCAAGAGTTAACTCTACAACACATTAAAGGGACAGTCTACAGTAATTAATTGTCCAGTCTGTAGGTCTTATTTTTAATCACAGAATCACAGAATCACAGAATCTTAGTGGTTGGAAGGGACCTTTGAGATCATCGAGTCCAACCACATGAAAAAAACAAAAAAAAACCAAACAAAAAAAAACCCCAAAA
>VXBJ01001878.1:476259-494786 GCA_013400055.1 Nycticryphes semicollaris
GGGGGCGGGTGGTCGTGGAGGGGAGCGGGGCAGCCGCACCGGCGTAGAGGCCGCGTGTCCTAGCACCTTCCCGCAGCGCTCTGGCGGGAGCGCGGCAGGGGTCGCCTCCGGGGGAAGCAGGGCTGGCGGTGAAAGTGCCCCCTCGGGTCGGGGGTCAGGCCAGAAGCGGCGGGGCTAGAGAGGGCATGTCTGGGGTCTTTTCCCTCGTCCTTTCTGGAGGTTCGGGGGACGAGGCCTCGGCTGCTGCCGGGGGTCTGGGTTCGGCGGGTCGCTGCGCCGGCCGGGTACCGGTTCGTGGTTGCCCCATTGCCGTTCCCCGCAGCCGGGCGGGTCCGGGGGTGAGGGGTGCCGGGTCCTGCTCAGGGGCAGCATCCGTCGGTTTCCCTGTGTCACAGCAGTGGTGCGCATCCCTCGTAAACCGACCCTGGTTTGCAAAGGACCAAGTCGTTTAATGTATTTCCTATGTATTTCTAACCGAAACACAGAAGCACCAAATACCACAATAAAGGCTTTCCGTGCTTGACGCAATAAAACACCTAAGGCAAGGGCTGCCAGCCGCAGGTGTTGTCCCTAGCCGGCTGTCACCGGACGGGGAACGTGCGGTGACAAACAGCCCCTCACTCAAGTGTAAGGTCGAGATGATGCTGCGGCATCATATTTAGATCATGGCTCGTAGGGAAATGTAGGGTGCACTTAGTCACCTATGGCATGACCTTATATTCCCACTCAATTTAGTAACAACAGTTGGTTTCTTAGGGGGCATGTGAGATTTAATTTATTAACTGAGTTTCTAAGGGAGAAAGTCAGAAAAGGCATGAGATGAGAAGGGGGCAGATGAAGGGGAAAGGCTCAGAGGGATGGAGCTCCCAGAGAAATGTAAGTCTCGTCTCCTCAGCTTCTCAAATAGGACATTAACATAAATGCAGTTACTTACCAGCATGTATTTTTTGATACATTGCCCTGAGAGATTTTTTCCTACCTGATTTTCAAAGTACGTGGTTATCGTTTTCGTTTCGGCTTTTGCCTTTTGTTAAGTTTTGAGCCTTTTAATTGAATAGCACAGTGGCATATGTCGGAATTCTTAAACTCTTGTGTTCTAAGAATGATGTTCAGCCACCTGAAAAAAAATTGCCTCTGTTTCCATTCAGATGGTATATCTTATTCATCAGGCTGGCATGTGGGAATATTGATATATGTTTGAGCATGTAAAATCCTGGTAGGCAAATACCAGAGTAACTTGCCTCTATATATTAAAAAAAAATATAAAAAAGAAAGAAAGAAAAGGTGCGTCTTAGCCCTGAGATAGCCAGTGTGTCACAGATTTATGTCCCTATACCTTTTAACTCTGGAAAGAATTCTGCTCTTGCTGTCCCTTCGGCTGCTTTAAGTTAGGACAAGGTGTGTTACAACAACTTTTAGCTTGTTGAAGAGCTTCCAGCTTTTTGCGTTATGATCCAAAAGTCAGCTAAATGGGTGGTGGTGCTTTTTTCCCCTAAATGATCACTTGCATTAACTAAAGCAAGAAAGAGGTAGAATTAATAAAACATTGGAGATGATTGACTCTGAAATGTAATCTAATTAGGATGTAATCTAATTAAGATGTCAATTTAAAAAAATCACTTGCTGCCATTTGAACTAAATAACAAATGTCAAAAGCTGTTTATGTGCAAAAGATATCTGTGCAGTTTTCCTGAGAAAATAATTCTTTAAAAATTCGGTATTTTTCATTCTTGCTCTTGTAAATAATCAGGCAGGCTATTCTTTCACCAGTTCTATGTTTTGGTGAATCTGAATTCGATTGTCACACAGGCTTCCTTATGAGTCATTATCATAATTTCACATCACTCATTAAAGGAAAGTTGTTTTTCCCCCTAAATCCCCTAACCTACTTCTACTGTGCCAACAGGAGCATTCAGAAACTAGCACTAAGGTGCAGCTCCGATACAAGTTTTCTGTTTCCCTGTGACTCATTTGACATTAACATAATTATGTTACAGGAGTCAAAGTGATTTTCCAACTATGAGTAATGCACAATACTAGAGCGAATGTTTACAAGACACCAAGGCATATCAGCTAGCTGAAGTAACCAGCTGCTGATAACAGCTGAAGTAAGTTGGGGAATTAAAAAGTCTTATAATACAATTAGCCTTCTTTGGCGCTCGGTGTCATGTACGGCCGTGAGGTAGGTCGTGTGCTCGTCGAGGAAGGATCCAGAAGCAGCACTGTGCCATACCGGGGAGAAGACTGAGCCCGTGGGTAGTTCGCACAAGAAGTCTTCATAGTTTTCTTCCCACTTGCATATTTATGGCAAAGTCGAGCTCTAATGAGCGGGGTGATCTTTTCAAGAAGTGGCTGTATTTACTAGAGTTCATTTCAAAACACAAGTGACACACATCCTCCCAGACAGGAAAACAAGATCAAAATGAAACAACAACAAAAAAATTATGAGGTCATCTCGCAAATATTTTGAACCACGTGTGTGGGAATAACACAAAAGAAGAAAACAGATAAGGATAAGGCAAAATAGAGTGCTGTTACCCCTATGAGATACCTTTTCTCTGTAATAAAAATATTTAACTCTGGACTAGTGATAATGGCACAGAGAGGAATTACAATGAGTATGTTCTGAATAAATAGCAGAAAGAGTAACTACAAAATGCATAAGCCATCAGAAAAAAATACCTATTAAAATAAAATCTGAGTGGTGATGACTTGTTAAAAGTGTTCCCCAACGTTTTTAGAAATTACTGACATCTCAGGATTATTTTAAGTAGTTTGAGAGATAGGTTAATTTTTTCTGACTTTTTGGTTTATAAGTAGCTTTTGAATGAAACCAGGGCGCTTTCTACTTAGAAGTCTGACAACTTTAGCTGGATATCTTTCTGAGGAGGCCTCATTCAGTAATCTGCTGAGCACCCAGAACATCACTGGTTTTGTAAGAGCTGAGGACGCTTAGTTTCTCCCAAGATTAGCCCATGAAGGTAGAAGTCTAATTTTGAAATACCAACACAAACCAGCTACGATTTTGCTAGAGTACTAGAACTGAAAATAACCGGTTAACAACTTTCCTGTAAAATACCACAATAATACAAGTGGGGAAGAGAGTGAAATACAGAAAATACACGCCAATAGGAGGACTGTTGAAAGGATGTTTTTGTTCATGTTCAAAGGAGTCAGACAAAAATTCCACATCACACCCCGTTTTTTTAATTCATGAGAAAATCTGCTGAGGCCAGACATTTGGCATGCTTGAAATTACCGTCACTGACTCTCAGGGCTGGATGAGTACCAGGACTTGTAAAAAAGTTGTTCGCGGCAGAGGAGGGCTGGAGGAGGAAAGGTTTCCACGGTACCTTGCATTGACAACACTCCCCAATTGCCAGGAAAGTCAAGACTTGTAGGTTTTCTGTTTTCCCTGGGGTTTTTTTTATGCGGCATGACCGCAGGCAAACTATAGTTCTGTTTCCTTCAGTTTGTCCACCTCTAACTTACTAGGAGGTGCAGTGTACCTCCTTTGCAGAGATGGCTTGGGATGGCAACTGCTACTACAATTACCAGCATGAATATATTTAACACACGTTGATAAAATCACCCAGCAGAACCCAAGCCAAACATAAACAGAACAATCCAAGCCCATCAACAGAAATAAATTCCATAGCATAATTTAGCAGTCTTAAATTTGATCTGATTTGTTATAAAACCATCCAGTACTGCAATTTTTATAGCTACAAATATCCACCTCCATAGCATGCTTTGCCACTGGGTTTGCATCTATTTTCACTGCTTTTAATTACCAATATCCCTAACTACCAAACCTCAAACCTCAGCTCAGGTTGCTAAAGTGTACTTCAATATTACCAGAGCAGGTTCCTATACTACAGATGTATATTATGTTATTCCTTATAGCTTAAATTAACAGATGTTTGTAAAATAGTTCTGCTCAGCTTCATACCTACCTGGAGTCCCCAGATGAAGTGGTCTTGAAAGTAGTACCTCTGCAATGCTCTGCTTTTCCACCTCCTGATTTCCCACTTGGCTCAAGAGGAATTTTCTTCTTATAATGATTTTCAGGGCAGCTGCAGCCCGTGCCCCTCCTTTTTCCTTCTTCGTTGAACTACCATTTACTTGTAACATTTATTTAGCATTCTGCGTTTACATACAACCTGTGCAAATTCCAAGTATTTAACCTTTGCTCCTTGCCGAAGCTTTGCAAATTAAAATAGCAGAGTGAAATAGGCACTGAGGGGCGTTTGCTGGAAGTAACTGATAAAATCTTGTGAGTACTGCTTGCCCTTACTGGTTGGTTGGGTTTTTGTTGTTGTTAGCTTGGTTTTCAAGCTGAGCTCCCAAACAAAATGTTCACAGACAATTATTCAGTATGGAAAATCACTATTATTTTAGAAAGAAAATAAAAGTAAACAGATCCCTAAAAATTTAGCTTTTTTTGTGAATTAGAGAATAATTAGCTGGCATTAATTTGTTGAGTTTTCAGAGTATATATCTTGTAACAAGTCCTAGTGATTCTATAATAAAAATAGCTATCTTAGTGATAACCAGTAATGTGTTAGTCTGAATTAGCAGCAGAAAACAGAATTGGGAGTGCATACCCATGCCAACAGCAATGAAAATAATTTCATTCTGTTCTTTACCTGGATAAGCCCTGGTGGCGCAGCCTTTCCTTGGTCTGGATGGTGCAACCAGGGGCTGCTGCTTTATCCCACCGCAGGGCAGCCAGGAGAACACGGCTGCCAAGGGTTTTGGGAGCATGGGTGTTAAAGTCAGATCACCACCATGGCAAAGGTGAACAGAACTACTAGGAACAAGAGCTCTGTAAAGAAATACTTGAGGAAACCCTTGCATGAACAGCAAATATTGCTGTTTGGGATGGTGATGGCTCCCCAGCACTTGCTCATGGGCTGAGAAGGGCTGAGATAGTGTGAGGACAGACAGTGCAGGGAGGTTAAATGCCTCCATGGAGAGATTTGTTCTGCAGGAAACTCACCAAGGTCAAGAAATAGTGAAGCTGAGACTTTATTCTGCTACGTGAGGGGAAGCTTCTGCATCCAGGGAGAAGCTGCCAGAAAAGACTTTTCCAAATTTTTCTTGCCTCAGTGGCCATCTCTCTAAGGGTTTCTTCCACGAGGTGTCAGGTACCTCATATGACTCTTAGTACTTTTTAGAAATATTATGTGTCATATTATACATATATATATTTAGAAATATTATCTAGTGTAATATATAAATCATTTAAAATATTTGTTAGATACAGATGAATTTTTATAGCTTTTCATCTAATGACTTCTCTTAGAAAACTGAATTTAACAAGGTATTAATTTTAACACTAAAAACTTGACATTGGATTTTGTGCTGTACTAAAGCCCAGTTCTGATAACACCTATGTATGTGCTTAATTTTAAACATAATAGTACTGGACTCACTGAGGTTACATGCACGATTAAACTTAAGCATGCGTGAAAGTGTTTCAAGGTCAGGATTTCCAAATTCCTTCACTTGTTTAGAGTAAAAAAAATCCCTACCAAACTAGTAACCACTCATTCATGTAATAAAATTGCTGTGGCATTTATGTTAAGGGGCTTCCTGTCATTTGATAGGCAAAGTATCTTATAAAACAAGTTTACATAAAAATTAACAAAATGAAACACTCCAATGCTGTGATTACCTGCTTGAGTGGCTGCATTTTCTAGTAGGAAGGAGAAGTTCTTACTTTAATATCTTGAGTATCATGTGGGATGAATACGGTTATTTTGGAATAAGGTGGCATTTTTCAAAGAAGAGACTAACTTTATTTTTCACGTATCCATTTCATTTTTCTATTAATACAAGTTTGACGTTTCCAGAAAAAAATCAAAACTAAACAGTAGTTTACTCTGGGATGGAAATATGCTTTTTGTTTACAAGGTGTACTGAACTTTGCTAAATAAAAATGTTCACACGATAGTTCTGTCACATTGCAAGTTCAAATTAGATGGTTATGGAGGTGTTGAGACTTTCTCCTGTTTAAACGTTTCCCCACTGCTTTCTAAAGGAGAGTTGTGCCTGGTGGTGATGCACTTGGATCATCACAAGAGAAAACAAAGTGGTTTCTCATGCCTTGTTAATAAGTGCTGTCCTTACTGTAAAAAGAAAACTTATTGAAGAGGTTCAGGAGCCAACAGAGTTCCCATAAAACTTCAGCCACCCAAATTCTAGTCACAGCAACACCTGACTGCTACATCCCCTGTCCTACGTGTCTTGATCCCCAGCTGGAAGACTACAGCCCCTTGAAGTAGCTCCCAAATCAGCTATCAAGGTGTGCAGGGAACAGCCTAGCCTCCCCAGCGGGAAATGGGGACCACATGCTCTCTGGGCTGTGGAGAGGCACCTCTGTCCTCATGAGAGCCACAAACCTGAGATGTCTGCCTGTGGTTTGGTCTCTTATTTTTAGTTTAGCAAGGTGTCACTCCTTTCTTTTAAAACACTGGTGGAAGGATGAGATAGTGCTGCTTCCTTTAAGCTTTCAGTAGGAATATGTAAGAGCTGGGTTCAGTTCCACTGACTGTCTAATGAGGTTGAATTTCCTATTTCTTTTGATCTGGGAGGTTGCCTAAGCTATCAGACTATAGATGGGGAGAGGAGCAGCCTCCATGCTCCTTGCTGAGGCCATGCAGAAAACAGAGAAAGGGTAGCTGGCATGGGAGAAGTGTCTGTTTCTGGTCCTTGTTCTCGGGGCTGATCAAAGATTTTATGCAAGCATTTTTTTTTAGAGCAGAAATGGAGCCTTGTTCTCACTTCTTTGAAGCAAGTGCCCTAAAAGACACCCAGTCTTTGAAAGAAAGGCATGTGCCGTTCTTGTCCATTCACTCACTGCCTGAAGAGGATAAGCATGATCAGAAAACATATACCTTAGAGGACCTAGGGGTAGATTAAGTATCAGGAGCCCTCTGGATATGGCCTGCTTGGTATTTGAGGACTTGAGCAGAAATTGAGCAAATTCTGTTGAGCAGAAATAAAACTTTGAGGTTCATAGGAATGCAAAGGTTTCTGACTGCAACACATACAGGATCTGAGTGCCAGGTGTTTGTAGCTCAGGGCAAGAGTTTTCTCTAAAGAAGTTTGGGATTTGCTTGCTTTAGGTTGAGTTAGGAATGAGTTTAGAGAGAAGGCAGCTTGTTCACTTTAAAGCTGCCATCTTAATCCATCATAGGAGAGTTTGAAAAGGAGGAAGGTTCAGATCTCCTGCAGCTGATGCCTGTGGTTGATGTTCTGCACACTGTCTTTGTCCCAAATGGCTCTCAGGAGAAGCCCACAGAAAGGATATTTCCAGTTTAAACCAAACAAACTATAAATATTCCAGTAAAAGGAAGTTTCCAGTTCACCGGGTGAACTTTGAGATGTGCTCCAAAAATATGTTGCTGACCTCCCACTTGGCATAATCTGTTTCCCTATTAAACTGTAATATAATTAGGGTCTGCTGTAACCCTGTCACTCGTTTAATGCTTACATCAATGGAAATGTGGCCTCACCAATTGCAGTGAGAATAAGGCATACATATAAAGTCTAAAATAATCCATGCCATAGTAGAAGGAAGGATAGCCAAGAGAGAATGCTTACCCCTACTACCTTGCAAGATATTTAGGTGGTTTATCACATAAGTGTAAATGGATGTTAGGCCAAAGGTCTTTGAGAATTTGGACTCAAATATCAACTCTCTTTTCATTAGTGCAAAGGCAATGCAGCTGAACTGGAGTTTGTGAGGTCACATGGGGAAGTGAAAGCAGAAATGGGACCAAAATGAACTGAGATCAACAGTTAAAGAGCAAAGATTCTTGTAGAAATCAAAGAGGGGACTTGGAAAAAAAGGTGATGACTATGCTGGTAGGCTATCATGGTGCTGCTAATGGTCACCATAATGATAATAGTTGATGACTGTTAGCTCATTATATCTCATCTCCTGTGTCCACTAAATTTTACCCAATAACCCTTCTGTTGCACTCTGGGAGACATGTGACAGGAGTCGTGAAAGACAAGGACAGGTCTTGGACTAGGGTAACAGGAGAAGGGTGATTATAACCCCTGCAGGTTTTGTAAGCAGTCCGTTTGGGGCAGGCGCATTCGCAAATAAGTAGGATTCAATGAACTGATTATGTCAGGAAGCCAAAGGATGCTGAAGTTCCTCTGTTACACAGTTTACAGGAATGAGTTTAGAGAGAAGGTCTGTGGCTCTGCCCTGTGACAGGAACACACATGATGGGGCAGAAACTTCATGGGTGTGCTGGTGACCTCCTGAGGAGCCGGGCTGCAGCCAGGAACACTGCTTTTACAACACCTCTTGCAAAAATATGTACAATGGTCATTTTAAAAAGGGAAGGAGAGTAGTGTTTAAACGTATATTCAAGTTGGTGATGAAAGCCACAAGCACTTAGACATCTGCATGGATATTTGAAGGATACAGAGAATTCATGGAAAAATGAATTTTGTATTATAAGATATTATACTATACTATATTATATTATATTATATATTATTATTTAAAAATAAAAATTATAGTGACCTGTAACAATTGTAAATCAAACCCCAAAAACTTGAATACATGTTTAATCCCCACACGCTGTCAAGAAAACAGTGTGCACATCTCACTCTCTATGAGAGCCTTTTTTCACTGCAAACACTCTCAGCCTAACACATGGCTGATTTACAGCCTGAGTTCAACAAACTGTACAGACCAGTAAGGAAACTGTTGAGAAAGCTTTTACACAAACCAGTAAAAAAAGACCTGCTGAACTTAAATGTTGCCTGCTAGGTTACATATTCTCTCTGCTTCATACAGATGAATGAACACAAAATAAATAATCAACACAAAGTATCAAGCTAAACCATCCCAAGTGAAATCCTTGGGTGACAAAATGAAAGCACTTATGCCCATTTATATCTGGCGGGAGTTCATGGTTTGTTTGAAGTACTCTGTCATATCTGTAGTTTCTGCCCCAGATACGAAGCTGATGATTTATCTGACCAGTTGAAGTGGAATA
Source organism: Nycticryphes semicollaris (assembly GCA_013400055.1). Taxonomy (NCBI): domain Eukaryota; kingdom Metazoa; phylum Chordata; class Aves; order Charadriiformes; family Rostratulidae; genus Nycticryphes; species Nycticryphes semicollaris. Next base: position 485,289 of record VXBJ01001878.1, read on the forward strand.
GTGTATAAAAGGTACTAACAGATACAGCCTCAGTAAAGCCAGGAAGCATAACACTCAGCCTAATTTATGGTTTCCAAACAAGTCGTAGGACTTATTCTACAATCCCAACTTGAGCAAAACTCCTTCTGAAGTGCTGGGCACAACAATAAACTCAAAATGGAGCACCAGTCTGGGCTGGGGGATGCCTGATATATACCTGTGCCACAATATAGTTTTCATCTAGAAACAGACTTCACTAAACATTTCACAATTTTTCTGATACAACGTGGAACACCCTGGCTTATGCAAGGGCAATAAACACTTCTGCATTAGCAAGGAAGCTGCATTCCCCTCCAGAACATGTCGGGAATCTGTCTCTTTAAAACAGGATGGTAAACCATGTTTTACTTTGATCAGCTTTCATTTATGGGAAAAAATGATAAATTTAAATAGACTTGAACTACCCTTTCCCTTTATGGGAAACTGAGCCCTTAAAAATGGTAAATCCCTCCCTTAATGTGGAGGAATACAGTATTGAATTCCTGTAGAGAACACCATGAAGTCACAGTGAAATCTGCTGAATGCTCCTAACAACCCTTTACAAGAGTATTTTATTTTTATATCTTTACTTTCTCTTTCATGCTGACTGATGGCTGCTTGTGTATCATAGTCTTTTTTCTGTATGTAAGGGGAGAATAGTGTCTTCAGTTAACCGGGTCTTTGCAGTTTTAAAGTAGTGTGTACGTTCACGTGTGAAGTACTGCTAAAAATGCTTCAATATTTATCTGCAAAAGCAAGCAGACACTTGAAATGATAATCAGCAATTCTGGAGAAACAGTCCTCTCTCATTATCGGTACAGCCCTGCAAAATTAATTGGGATTGAACTTGACAGGAATGGTATCTGAGGAGAAACTCCCACATTTGGTTCTTAAATGTCTTGATAAGTCCTGACAATAAGAAAGTACCTACTCTAATTAGCTCCATCTGTACCTGTTAGAGGTTGCTTTCACAGGAACAGCTTTCTGTCTCTGGAAACAACCAACAAAGTGCCCTGTTATGCAATAACCAATATTCTGCTTCACCTCGCTGAGCCTCTCTGGTCAACGGGGTTTTCTCTGATTTTCCTGACCATTAAAGCCCCAGCATAAGCAAGATCTTACACATGCTTGTACAAAATATGACTTAAATAGCTCCAGGAAGCAGTGCCAAAAAAATACAAGGAAGTTATAAGGTACACACTTCCTAATTTAGAAGGACACCTAACTTAGAAATTTATCCATTTAATCTTGATTCTTTGGAATAATTTAATAAATGCATCCTATTTCTAAGTCTGCCTAGCTCTTTCATTTCCTCATATGCTGTAAAGAGCCTGAAATGGTTCTGCAGAACACAGGACCAAATAGCAGTTCATACAAAACTGATCAGAACCAACCAAACAAAAAGTCTTTTCGTCCTGCATCTGCCTTGATGAATTTTTGTGCTCCTCTCCTCTCTTTCTTTAGCTTGCAAAATCTCTTTATATTCAACAGCTCTCCTGCCTCCCAGTTCTGGTCCCTGCAGTCCCCAGGCCTGGGGTCCAGTCCTGTTTATGCTTTTACGAATATTTCTCACTTGCTGCATTTGGACTTTAATTTTTACTAGTAAAGTAGAGCTGATACTTTTTTCTGCTTTGTATTTTACATTTTTCTCGTGAAGTATAGCAGTAAAAATGGCTGATGGGAAAGGCTTTTCTTGTCAGTAAATGCCAAGCTGAGCACAGATATGGGGATAAAAACTCTTCCAACTGATCGTTAAACTCCCAGAAAATGCTTTTCTTACCAGTCATCATTGCTTATCCACGACACACATTAGCTATTCCTGCTGCTGCAGGGAGACTCAGTTCAGAGTGGACAGCTTCCAAGAACCCTTCAGCCAGCAAACCCTATGGCCTCAAATGCACGGGAGTTCAGCTGGGCATGTGGGATGGTGAGTGCAAATGCCCAGATAGTAATCCTGGGCTGGCCTAGATCAGTGCAGGAAATGTTTACCTCTAAATAACTTTCTGAAAAAAAGTAGGCTTAAATGATTTGTCAAATCCCAAACATTAGAGTGAAAAAGAATAATGAAAAGACAATTTACCTTAGAGATTGTTATGTTTCGTGATCTGTACACTTCTCTAAAATGCACTAATAATGTAGGCTTCAGTGTAACAGGTGGACTAAACACTCTGCTTTTGTTCTCTGTCAAACTTTGCTTTTGTGCTCTATGTCTCTTTAAAATCAGTAGGGCTTTGTTTCTTTTAATAATTCAGCATCTTCTCACATTCTGAACATTTGTTGTGTTAGAAAAATGACAGTACTTACTATATTTCAAAGGTCTGTAGAAATGAATTCATCAGCCCATACTTATAGGAAAACTGCCAAAATAAAGACCTTGACAAAAAACTGCAAAATTGTACCTTGTCCCACGGGAATAACTGACAATATTTTATAGAGGCTATTTTAGCTCATTATTAACAACAAGTCCTAAGTTAGGCAAGGCTTTTGGACAGGGCCTATTCAGCTGTGTATTTAATTGCTGCACTGAATCTGGGCTTCTGTGTGACAGTTGAAAGATTGTCATCGTATTTAGAGCTCAGTATAAAACTCTTGCATATAACAAAAATACACACAGAATCCTTGCTGGGGCTTGTAAATACTACTGTGACACACATGTTAAATAGTGAGAATAGACAATAATGCATCTAGAGAGCATGCAGCAACAAAAGACCCAGGTCTGATGGTATGTTAGAGTGCTGATTAAAATTAGACATAAAAATAAAATACACCATCTGTATCAGCAATTTCCATTTCAGAATCTCATCTACTTAACACTAGAACATAAAATTCCATTATCTGTTCCACCAGACTGGGAAACAGAACCAAAGGAAACCCATCAGATTATACAAAATCACAAAGATGGTGAATGAGAAGCCCTCTCGTTTCCTGACTCCCATTCCAGTGAGCAGCACTGTCCTCATCTGCCTCGTTAATAACTAGTTCCAGTGTAGAAGGATAAAGCCCAGCTCCACAAAAGGAAGCTGAGCACAATGAAAATTAATGTCCCCAGCTCTCCCACTCACTATCTAACCTGCAATGTAGAGTTAAGTTTACTGTGATTGAGGCATTCATGGTCCCAACTTCCCTTCTAAACTTGGATTGTGCAGAACATCGTTCAGGGATTGAGCTGGTCTTTTTATAAAATTCCATCAGTGAGAGCACTTGGTCTGGATAGAAAAACCTGAGTTGGGTTCTCAGCTGTGTCTGAGAGGGATGAAAGTCATGTCCCAGGGAGAAATGGTCTAATCACAAACCTTTCAGCCGTGCTTTTTGGGGAATCTTGCTCTTGAGTTGTGCTCAAGCTGTCCTGTTATGAAGTTACGAGCCAGTTAGACAGTAAACCAGATGGTGCCTGACTTTACAGCCTCGTGGTAAGGATTTGTCCCCCGACAAGGGGCATCCTGCAGTCCACTTCTCTCTCTCTGAAACCATTTTGCTTCAAAGAGTCGCTGGACAGAAGATGGACCCTACCCCCCAGTGGGTGGTGACCGCCTTGGACTGACAGGCACGGGAGGACCCCAGGTGGGTGCAGTGACAACCTGCATCTTTCCCCCTTGCTGAGGTGGCCTCATTGGCAGCCCACAGAGCAGTCAGGATTTGGGCTCAAGGAGTGCAACTAAGGCAGTATAATTCTAAAACCGCATGCAGTTCTATTGGTTTCATTTTACTTACACTTTGTTCTTTTTATCTGGGCAAGTTACTGTACAGCTAAAGCCAAAAAAATAAACCAGAAAAGATAAGAGGCTGCAAGGTAAGATCCTTCATGCATTCCTTTCATGGCAAGGCACATGCAAAATAGGTGAGAGGACAAATGATAAGCAAAGTCAAAGCTGCAGTGGCAGCCTTGGTTTGGAATCTTCTGTAGATTGCAAATCTATGTCATATATTGTTGGTATTTGAAATGGTATTTATGCAGAAATCAATGTTTAATAATTAGAAATGTGTATTTGCAATTATTATGGCAAACTGTAATTTACATATTTACCAGGCAGGTGAGAAAAGCTGTTTAAAGCATCATTCATGATATCAAGTCCCAGAGTGTCTTTTATACATGCACAGCTCCAAGGGCAGTCAATGGGAACAGGTAATTATTGTAGGAAATCTGCATTTATGTGTGTGTGCGTATTTGTGTGTAGCAGCATGATGATTCCGTAATGTATCCAAAATATTTGTAACTCAGCCCAGTAAAAACAGAAATATTGTCTCAGTTCCTTCCTCTCACCCTCTGTGTTTACCTGGCATACAAACTGCAATCACATTAATCCACCTAAGGGAAACATATACCTTCAGTGAGTAAGTGCTAGCATTTCTTTCAAGTCACCTCAAGAGGAGAGTTTAGTGCACTGAGAACCAGTGTGACTAAATGCTGGTTTTTCATAGTCCCTGGGGGCTAAATTTACCTCTCATTGAAGTCAATGGGAATCTTTCAATTGACTTCAGTAACAGTTGGATCAGGTCTTAGTACTTTACTTGGTGATCATTTTTTTAACATGTAAAGCCATTGATGAAGTCTATTATGGATTCCTAATTGCTCTCAAACAAAATCTGGCATGCTTTTACAAAGTTGAAATGATGGGGAGGGGGAGGTGAAGGGGAGAATCTGTGAAGATGGAGCTTTTCTTGCTATTAAATGGATGGGACTATAAAGGCACCATAAAGGAGATATAATTCACACTTGCACGGAGAGCAACTAATGTATCATTTTGTTTGTTTCGTGGAACCAGTGAATTTGCTTTGTTCAGTCTAGTTTAAGATGTGATTCTTTCATATGTGGGATCACTTGTTGGTTACTATCTGGATGTATCCAAAGAGATCAAAAATTGTAACTGCATCCTATTGTGCTTAACCAGCTCTTATGCCAGTGTACAAAGTCCATATGATAAATAAAAACCAACCTTGAAAGGCTTCAGGAGGAGGATTATGAAGATATACTTGACTGCGCCCGTGCCAGGGCTGTCTCGGCTAGAGAGAAAGGATGTTTGGATGTTTGTGTAACTTCCCCCCTCCCACTCTGCACTCCCAAAGCACTGTGTGTAATAATAACTGATGACCTTGTGGAACATTTAATTTACTAAAGTTCCATTAAAGTTCATACTAATTTTGGGCAGCGGAATCTGGTCCTGAAATCTTGTTGCCCCCTGCATCTTGTTGCCTCCCTTGGTAATTTTGCTATCAGCGTCTCCATCTTATTAGCAGAGAAACAAAAAGCAAAATCACCGAAAGTGAAAGAGAAATTTGAAATGACTCATTTAAATTTAGGAAGCTGCTGAGGCAGCAACAGAAGGACCTACAGGAGAAAAATTGCTGGAAAAAGGGAACAGAAAGAGGAATGATGGAATCCAGGGATATAGGGAGGGAAAAGAGAGAAGTGAGAAGAGGAGAAACAGGGAAGTGACAAAAGAAAAGGAGAAGCTGCTGTTCTGAGGAAATGGGAAAGGGGGCTATTACTGAAACAAAGCAAAGGAGCTTAGGAAACAGGAGCATCCAAAAAGGAGATAATGAACAGAGACTAAATGGATTTAGAGGGATTATCAGATAGTGATGGAAACAAGCAGTAAGGAAAGGAAAACTGAGGAGAGAAAAGCAAGGAACAAATTAATTTTGTCTTCAGAGTTAAATAATTAAGTTACAATAGCTGACTTATTTCCCTCCACCAGATATATTCCTATCCACTTGAGTGGTATTAAATGTAAGATGGTAGCAGGGGTTGCCGTACATTCTGTATGCCAGTCAGTCTTCTAACTCTGTGGGTTTTGTCTCTCTTCAGTTTCTTGACCTCTTACCCATGTAGAGATCCAAATCTTCCAGAGTGAATTTGATCCTCACTGCTGTATGCTTAGGAGTTTTTTTAGTTCTTTTTTGGAGAAACTCCTGGAAGTAGCCCACAGATGCCCAAGGGATCCCCAGATGGCAGCTGAAAAGCTCTGAGCTGGGTGGAGATGGCTTATGCTACTTCTGCTGCAGATTACTTTCACAGTTCAAGCAAGTAGCAATCTAAACCTTGGAAAAAGTAGTCCCAAGTTTCAGCTGTCGTGTTAGTCCAGTCAGATGGGAAAATTGTCTCAAAACTAGTGCATGTTTCGGGGAATGGGGCAGTCTTACCACATAGATTCAGAGCTGAATGTACCACATAGCAAAAATCATGGTGAAGGCTAATTCACAGAATTAAATAAATTAAATAAATCACAGAAAGAGATGATACTTTTTTGGGCAGAGTCAAAAAGCCTGTTTCTGTGCTGATTTTACCACATGACAACTCTGAGTTCTGGAAACCTTTTTCTCGGATGTGTGCCATGCAGGCAAATATCGGACCTGTGAGGGTTAAGGCAATTTCAAAACTTTATACAATTGAAACTGCAAAGCGCACAGAAAGACAGGTTTTACTCAAGATATCATTACACATTATACTATTTACATCTCATATTTTTACCAGACCAAGTAGGTTTGATGGAACTGCATGACCATATCCACCATAGGATCTGGATGGGACATGAGCATTTTAGTTGTGTTCTGCTGACTAATACCCTCCAGTTACATAAATATTAAGACAGGAGACAACAGAAGGCTTTTGCTGTAAGGATGGGAGACTGTTTCTCTGTGTAATGATGTCTATAGCTCTCTTTAGCAAAGAAACAGCCATATTTTAGTTTTAATCAAATAGTCACAGTGTATGAAGTAACGTCAAGGGATGTGGAGGCAGGATTTGATCAGGAAAAGGTAAAGGAAAGAATTCTTTCCTCTACACTGGAGACTCCTGGAGGGCTGCAAGGACCACACCATAGGGTGGTATTCAGCCTAATTTCTAAGAGGGAGAATATGTGTCGGTTCTTCTGGTGATGAGTTGCTGTATCTGGCTTAAGGAAAAGTAGAAATAATGAACATGAATGTCACCTCTTTAAATGAGTGCTGTTCTGGGGGGACATGTCTCCTGAATTTTGTGATAAAAGAGAGAAATGAAGTAAAAAGGGATCGGTAAATGTTTAGAGGGAGGAAAATGAAAGATATTTTATGAGATGGAAATTGAAACTGGCAAAGAACATCAGAGCATCTGGTGGCTGTACTGGGTTTTACTTTGACTTCCTGACAGTCTTAATTATTAATTTTGAATTTTGGGGGGCTTTTAAACTGGATTGTGATCCTATGTCTTTACTGAGATCAAGTTAGGTTTAGTTTGGAAGGAGAGCAGAATAAAACCTATGTGTCAATGGAACAGTGTTTATTTTTCACTGTGGTTTCATTTTCTTTTTTCATTGAATAATTTCAAGCCAGGACATGTTTCAGTGGCCTAATCTTAAATGCGCACAGGAACAGTCTCTCTGTTTGCTTTGCAGGGAGGAGCAGGCTCATTTCAGGAGTAGTTCAAGAAAGAACACAACTAGTTTGCTGTCAGCTTTTAGTACTGCCAATAATGGTACCAACACTGGTGAAACAGCATTGTGTAGCAAACAAACCTCTTAGCTTCACTTTTGTATAATGTAGCATGATTTCAGAACAAAATAATCATCTGCCTACTTGCTGAAGTGTTGAGATTTTTGAGTAGATGTCAGTGACCCTTACAACAGGTTAAAAACACTTGGATTTCCAAGTGGATTTCTATCCCCATTGAAGGAGGGAGCTGCTTCTTTCCCCTTTTCATTATTCTGTGACAGTGCTTTGCTTAGCTGAAAATGCTCTAAATTCTGGTACAGCTAGCTAAATAAGAATGGACAGTTGCTAAATCTCTGTCAGAATTACAGCAGGCACCTGGTCGTGGCCACTAAAACCAATGTTGCTAACACGTTTCCACAATAACTTCATGCTCAGAACTTTCCAGCCAATTATCTTTTGGGAAGAAATTTTCCACATTTGGCCTCTGCTTGAGAGGGCTTTTTTTTCTTCTAGGCTAGAGAAAAACGATGCCAGCTGTTCTTGAACACAGCATGAATTATAAGATTGTGCCTCTGAAGTAAAAAGCACTTCACAGTCTGCACCAAACTGAAATGTAAAGCTTGCTCTAGACCCTTCTGAAGAGCAAAATATTTGCCTGGCATTATGCTTGACATTGATTTAGCTAGATTAATAAAGATAAGGCAACAAACATGTTCTGAAAGAGCTCAAAATTATTTATCTATAGGTGAGCAAAAAAGAAAAGCTTGCAGCTTGCACAAGCTGTAAAGAGAAAGCTGCCAGGTAGGTCAGAGGAGCTCACTCCTGCCCTCTGCTAAGTGCACTTCATTGTTTGAGGAGAACAGGGAGCAGCGACTGCACCTTCCACAGGAGGAAAGACAACGTCACTACTCCAGACTCCTTCCCTTCCCCACCAGATTTTTTTTTTCAAAAGCAGAAAATTAAATGTAAAATAGGAGCATTAAGTTTGTGAAGTTGGGCAGGATCGCACTGGGACATTCTAAAAGCTAAGATTACTACTCCTGCCTGTGTGGCCAATGTGTTCATTTATGTGTGTGTGTGTATATACATATATATATGTATGTATATGCTCACACAGTGACACTCACACAGGGGGGACACACAGAGGGACTTTCAAATTATTACCGATATCCTTGATAAAATGTTCCAGGCAATGAATACATCATCCCAGAATATATCACTTGAGATATATTATCTGTTATCAAAAATCAGCCACATTGAACATTATGAAATTAATTAACCAGTTGGAGTGCTTGACAGGCTGTACATTTTATATATGAAGATATACACTTTATATTGGTTTGGTTAGAATATCCTCAAGCATGAAATGTCCTGATCTTTTCATGCCTGCTACAGAGACTTGAAGACTCTCCTAATGACAAGTTTGTATGTATTGTCTTAGGAATGTTATCATACTGGATAACTCTGTGCATCTCTCTTTGCAAGTCTTCTGTGTCTCTCCTGGTTAAACGCTTTTTTGACATATCTTATTTTCCAGCACTTTGGGGGCTGTTAGAAAGCAATTTCTGTCGTTTAACAAACCAGGAAGCTATGGAAACAAACAAACAAAAGAACAAAACAAAACCCCCTTCACCACAGGCACCACCATATTTCCCTCTCCTATAGGGACTCCCTGGGTTTCCCTGAAATCATAAGGAAATCGTGTGCAGTTGTGTTTTAATAAAAGATTTTTAAAAAATCCCAAACCCTTGAAACAAAACAAAACCTGCAACAAAACAAAACAAATAACAACAAAAAAAACCCCAACAACCCAAACCAAACAACACAAACAAACAAACAAAAAAAACCAACCAAAAGCCCCCAACATTATTTTTAGCTTTCTATCATTTCATCAAATGTGTCTTTCCTCCTCAGAGGAGAAACTGAAGCCTTCCTCTTCGTATAAAGCAAACTTTTAGCCGTCATCTGAAGCAGCACGAAGAAGGGGGGTGGGTGGGAAGGGAGGAATAATAAACAATTATTTCCTGTAGAATAAGATCACATTTATCAGTTCTTTCGAAAACCACAATCTCC